>JAOEHX010052380.1:0-24996 GCA_025448015.1 Bolborhynchus lineola
TGAACACTGCCAGGGATGGAGCATTCACAACTTCCCTGGGCAACCCATTCCAGTGCCTCACCACCCTTACAGGAAAGGATTTCTTCCTCATATCCAATCTAAACTTCCCCTGTTCAAGTTTGAACCCATCACCCCTTGTCCTATCACTACAGTCCCTAATGAAGAGAAAAACCTCAATTCATTCTACTTCAAAATAAACCAGTAAATCTGCTGCCTGGAAAGGAACCCTCTCTGTGCACACTGCAGTACCTGTCACAAGCTGAAAACATACTGTTAATCTATTCTTTTAATTAGGTTTTAATAAGCAAAAAAATATTAACTTAGCACAATCTGGAGCAAAAAAGCCCTTAAGGAAAACCATCTTTAATATTAATGATGATTTTCTCCATTAATCAAGACAAAAGAATGCTTTAATTAAGGGGCTTCAGAGAAATTCCTTATTGAGCACTACCACCAGCTCCTAGTGAAGCTGATGAGAATCCTTCTGAATGTCAAGGCTCACCCCCATGCTCAGATGTTGCAGCACTACGTTTATCTTCACTTACTACTCAACTACTCTTTGCCAAGTAAGTGCCTACCATAAACCACAGACAAACCAAGTTGGCCAGAACACGTTACACAGCTGCTGGGGTTTGCTCCTTGTGCCCACAGTCAGGTTACTGTAAGGCAGATGCAGCCACCCTGGTGCTCACAAGCGATTCAGGTATGGCTCTTGCAGCTATCCGGATTTCCTCTGGTGTGCAGAAATGACATGGCTGCTATGTGAACAACACAAGCAGTCACTTCAGGTGCCACTGTGTAAGGAAAGAAGTCAAAGCATGCTCAAGAGTCAGAGCTGCTGCCCCACATGGGAGCAGTTCCTTGAGCAGCAGACAGCACAGGAAGGGTTCAGGACTCCCAAAGCACATACCTATGGGTTCCTTCTGTCCAAGTCAGCTCCTCCTGTCCCTTTCCTCCCTCACCCCCAAATAAAACGTTGAGGAAAACAAGTGTAAATTGCATCACAGACCTACAGGACAGCTTCATCTCTAGTGAGGCCCAAGCAGAGCTGGAGGACATTCACAGCTGACCTGAGCACAGGACCTCTACAAGACCTTGTAACTACAGAGCAATGAGCTGCTGGGGAGTGGGGGTAACAGAGTAGAAAGCCAAAAATAATGTCTTGCATCAACTTTTTCCATGCACAGGAAGGCTCAAACCTGTAACACCTCTGTGGTAGCTGAGTGCACGTGAGCATTCCAGGTGCATATATCCAGTCTTCCCTGAATTTCAAGCAACTCCTCCAGTGGATGATTAATGGGAGGGGCAGATGCTATGTGTCTGTCTGTTACTCTTGCTGCATTGTTATCTCTACAAGAGGTTCTGTTCTTTGAGCAGTTTCTTTGGCAACAGAAATCGCCGGTTTCAATAGCTGTCACACCAAAAGTGTGGGGCACATTGTTATTCTAGGTATGATGTTCTTCCTGGACAGTTCCCCAATGACACACGACAGAGATGAAAAGCAAGTTGCTACACATGGCTCCTCTGCTGGTGCTCTTAACTTCAGACTGCACTACTAGTCCTGTAATGTTGACTGCAGTCCCTAAATCCCCAACTTCCACACTTGTTCCTTAAAACACAGTGAAGTTTCATTCCAGACAAGATTAGAGACAATACAAGAGAGGAAGGAGTCTAAGGAGTGGATTTAGAGAGCAAAAAAAATGGAGTTAAAAGAGCAAAGAAGCTGATATTATCCTCCAGCCTCTCAGGAAGTCCTTGTAACACACTGTCTATAGGGTGTTAATTAAATGCAGGTAGGAATTAGACTCGATTCTTAAAAGAGAGAAGAAAGCCCTCATTTTGAATGGATTAAAATAACACTAATAACAAAACACATAACATCGACTCAAAAGAAAACTACAAGTAACCTGCCATGGGAAACCTTTGCCTGTTGCATTTAAGGCCTCGGTATCTCAGAGGCAGCAGAAAGCAAGCACTTCAATGCCTTTAAACCTCACAAACGTAGCTGGCTAGCCAAGGAAGGAGCTCAGGGTTGGAGAAAGCAGTTGACTCACCTCGTTGTGCTCCAAGCAGCCGACCATCAGCTCGGTCAGGATGACCACACCGGTCCTGCCCACCCCAGCGCTGCAGTGCACCACGATGGGCGGGTTGCAGGGGTTGCTGCTGTCCAGCACGCTGTTGGTGTGGCGGCGCACCGACTGGATCTCCTCCAGGTAAGCTGCAAAGAGAAAATGCAGGCGGGGTTGCAGACAGCTATTATGTCTACATGTAAAAATGGGGAGGAAAACACAATATGGAGAAGTCATTCTTTGTCCAAGTGGCAATAGTTCACAGTTTTTACAACACACTGATTATTTTGGCCAGGATGCAGTGAGCAGCGCTGGATGTACCAAATACCAGCTGGGTGTTAGTGATTACTTGGGAGTCTGCTCCTTTAAATTAAATAGTTCTTTTAAAATATTTAATTCTGGTTTTCCCCCCTGCAAATCTCCAAGTCCCCAAAGCAGATGATTCCAGACATTACTTACAGCAATCCCTGCCATTAACAGGCTGGGATCAAAACAACAGCTAAGTCCCACTGAAACTACTGCCTGTCCATGGCAGTATCAGATGGAAAGAGAGCATCCATCTGCCCTGATTCTCCCATCCTCCCTCCTCCCTTCTGGAGTGAGACAGAATCTCACCCACCTCTCTGCTCTGGGTTTGTTTCTCAACAGTTGCCAGCCCTTCTGGGAGTTCATTGTCTGTTTCCCCCGAAGCCATTTCTAGAAAGCGCATGACTCAAGAACAGTTGTCTTGTTTATGGTGTGTTTATCTAACCAAGTGACACAACTACCCTGACCTCTAAGCATCATTCCAGAAAAGCCTACATGCATGACAAAGATGATGGACCTCACCCAGAAACACAGATCCAGATGTATAACTCTCAGACACCTCACTTCCCACCACCAGTCACAGAGTGGGAAGCGAGGTGCGAGCAGAACCTTCTTGCCCTGACTCCTGGTGTCACGGCGCTGCAGCCGGGGCAGTCTTTCTGCCACAGGCAGCCATCACTAAGGCCTACCAACATCAGAAAAGCTGTGTTTCAATGCACACACTGAAATGGGACTGTACATGGTGGCAAACAATGGGACAAAGGAAATGAGGACAGTCAGGTTCCAATTACTGTCACACCAAACCACAGTTACAGGGGTTGGCAGGAGAAATAAAGCATGAAACAAAACTAAGAACTGGACAATAGCCTTGCCTTAAAGCCAGATCCTGTGGCACTCCTTTGCCCAAACTGAAATGTCATTTTTATTTTCTGCCTTGGTGACAGAACTTTGAAAAGAAGGACATGTTATTGATATCAAGCTTATTCCATGTAAAAGGAAGTGCACCACTAAAGGGCTGTAGCTGTGTCAAGACTGAAATGGAACTAATGGACCTTCCCGAGGAAGGACTGAGCTGCCTGCAGTTGCAGAGCTGTCAGAAACTAAGAGTAGCAGGCATCAACAACACAGTACACTGTGTGCAGACTCCTTAAAGGTCTCTACATCCCACCCTACTGCAGAGCCAGAGGTGTGGCTTTAGTTAAGTAATGGTTGAACTCCTATTACTTAATAGGGCAGTGTTTATTCCTTGGGAAGAAGTAGGAAGCATTACTAACTCAATAGAGATGAATATAATGTCTGTCTTCTCAGAAGTGCATATACCAGGGCCATATCTAATTGGGAAGGCCCTTAGCATTGCCTGGGTTCCTGTAGCTAGAAGAGTGGCAGTGAGGTCAGACTTACTGCATATGTGATGGAGCACTCTGCTCTTTTGCAACACACCTGGTGCCTCTGGACAGCTAAAGGCTGTCTGACAGCAATAACAGCCTCCAATGGAACTGGAGGAGTTGTGCTGTATTCCACTAACAAGTGAACCTCTCTAATCACATTTCTGTGCAGCCTAGTATCTCCTACACTCATTAGGGAGCTGGGAAGTGATAACTTACACTAACAGATCAGCTAACAGAGGTATTCACTTAAAACTTCCTGAGTCTTTAGCACTGCACTGCTGCTACCCTTATTTTTTCTCCTCTTATATCAGGACATTCAGGGCCAAAATCCTCAATCACCTTAACTCTTGCCTCTTGAATCCCACTTTTTTCTCCAAATCGCAGCAAAGTACAACCTTTACATGCTCAGCAATAACCATTTAATACCAATCCCAGCGGTAACTAGGTGCAGAGAACTGAATCCAGTGTGAGAAACCTTTGATGTATTTTATCATGCAAGTTAAAGAAATCTTACATAAAAAGCCCTGGACTTCTTCTGGACACCCATGGTCTGGCCAGTCAGTGTACTGCAAATGCCACACTGTCCTCTCTTGTCCAGAGAGAAGATGCTTCACTTTCAGACCAGTAGTTGCATAGCAGCCGGAATCTGTGCGGAACTTGGTTGTCACCTTGAACTTCCCATAAGTGGCTGAGCTGTGCTTAGAGCCCAGTTTGGGCCAATAGCGATGACTCTTACTTCTTCCTCCCTCCTTAATAACAAAAGAAAATCCAACAAACAGAAAAAAGCCATTAGTTCCTGCAATTAAAATTCTCTACAGTGGGCACAAAACTCTGCAGATAAGCCATTATATTTGAAATAACAATAATACTGTTATTTCAAACTGCAGGAAGAGCAAGGAATATCCTACAAAGTAAAGAAAATGTGCATTGAAACATCAAACTCCCAGGCATATAATTCTAAGTGTAAAAATGCTTGAAGATCTAACTCCTTTCTCGCGGTGAAAGCCAGCTGCTGCTTACAGCACTTAGGGAGATACTCTCCTCCTGGAGAAGTTTATCCTTTAAATGGAAGGAGATTCTCTTCAGCAGCTTCTAAGTATCTGTTGCAGATCAGCCTTGGGAACTGCGCAGTGACCTGATGTGCTATGGCACTCCCTGTGCCTAACAGCAACCCTGCACGAAGCTGAATGCCGCGTTAGTTAGCACCATGTGCCAGTTGTTATAACACAGCACATAGTTCTTGGATTACAATGGAAATAACTGTTTTGCTTGGCATAAGAATAAAAAGATTTTTTTCTTCTTTTTTTTTTTTAACATGAGCACTTCTACAGAAACAACAGCTCCTGGTCTCTCTGCAGCTGATAAGAGTGATGGTATGAAGGCCTGGCCTTGGGCAGGGGGGAAGTCTGTGTCATTTTAACCAGGAGCAGTTCAGTGCTCTCGGTGGAAACATCTTTGTTTGGTTTGGCCAAACTGGAGCAAAGCAGGGAGAAGGGCGAGTGCTGCTTGTTTCGCTTTATAACTTGCCAAACTCAGTATCAGAAAGTTACCATGTCTAGTATTCTAGCAGGCATATGTTCAAACAGAGCAAGCGGAAAAAGGATTGTTGATAGAAAGAAGAGGTTCCTGGAGTGGGAAGTGATGATAACAGGAGATCTGCTCTCATCAGAAAGAACCGTGCTCTGATTTTACGTACCTCCTCAGCTGTGACCATGGCTATAACATTCACCCCCTGTTCCCACACCATCTGCCAGAAGTCATGGCACGTGTGCGGCAGAGGCCCCTGGGTAGCAATATAGTGCCATTCCTCTCCACCTACAGTAACCTGGGAGGGAAAGAACAGAAAATACAGTCAGTGCCTGAATTCTCAGCAGTGCCTGTCCCATAACTGCCCCTTAAAAGGCACCATAATGAAACCTTTACTACTTTGTTCTGCACTTCTGCTCCAAATTCTGAACAAGAATCACCCTTTGATAGGAGCAAATTTGACAAAACACAGTCTTTGGTGTTTCCACATTCTTTCTTAAAGCCAATAAACATAAAGCTTTGACCAAAATGGCATCTATTTCTCTCGCCATTGCATCTGGATCATACAGATGAAAAGAGGTTGGTGCCGTTTTGTTGAGACTCTGTTTCTGATACGGCTTAAAGACAAAAAAGCAGCTGACTGAGTTCTTGGGTTTAGTGACAGACCCACAGTGAGAGAAAAAGTGAGCAGCAGCAGCAGAAGTGTCTCTATGCATTAAAAAGACAACTGCATTCCTGCAAACGAACACAACAGTGGTGTAGAGAGCCTGAGTGCAAATGTCATTTGCCACGAGGAAAGCTAAAGGCCTCTACTGTTTAGGATCTCCCTCAAGTATTTTCCACTCAGGCAAAAAATAACTTCTTAAACAGACTCTTATTACACTGAGCACTGCTGAAGATGTGGCCAAGCTGTCCCTAGGGGATGCAGTTATGCCCACACACTGTACATAACACAAAGCTCGGACGGGCCTCTTGCCAGCTATTAATGAGATCAAGACAGGCTTCGTTTCAAGTTAACTCTTCCTCACTCATCTTGGGTTTTTCAGTTCAGAAGCTGCAAACTACTATGAAGTAAATCCAGCATATTAAATGGCTTTCATGTCATAGAATCATAGGATGGTTTGGGCTGGAAAGGACCTTAAGCTCATCCAGTTCCAACCCCTGCCACAGGCGGGGATGCCTCACACTAGACCATGTCACCCAAGGCTCTGTCCAACCTGGCCTTGAACACTGCCAGGGATGGAGCATTCACAACTTCTTTGAGCATATTTAAAATGATCTGAAGCTGTAGTCATACAAACCCATTTCCCAACATGTAACTGGATTACCAACCACATCTTTTAGAAAGATTTGCATGACAACAAGTAATGACATTATCTGTAAAGCAAGAACATAGAGATTTGCACACTGTCAATTAGGTAATGCCCTGAGCATTCCCTAGGAGTTAACCAGTGTAGAACACTGCTTCGTTTACCTGGCTGAGACAGATCTTCATCTATGGAGTTTAAAAATACACCACCAACAAAATTACTTCTTTATTAAAAAAATGCGATTATACGAGGGCTTATTTGCTATACATCAGGAAAGGTTTATTAAAAAAGGAGGTTTTGCCAACATTTTAGGCAAAAAAGCCAAACCACTTTGAGAGCCACCAGCTCTCAGTTGGAAATACGCTTACCAGCCAAAAGTAAAACCAAAGATGGCAAGGTAAAATACTTTCCCTTCTCAGGCTAAGAGATCCTAATTCTCCACATTAGCCCAGAGTCACTGCTCACAACAAAGATATAAATCCCAGGGTATTCCTGTGGTAAATCATCATCTGCCATGTCCACAAACACCAAGGTGCTGCCGGACAACGCTACAAGGAGAGCTGTGTTTAAACATATTGCGTTTGAGGTACAGGTTTTTGAACACATTTGCAGAAATAGAATGGACTTCCCTGCTATTTAAACAGGTGCTCATTAAGCTGAGATGCTTGGGGTTGACACCTGGAACTACCATTTTGCATGATAACACATTTTTCTCCTCATTGCAAACCATTTTCGACTTTGTGTATCAGCTCATTTCCTTATTTCTACCTATGCAGCATTCTTCTCTGTGAATGATGGTTAAAATCTGCAAGACCAACGCAGGCAGACTCCTCAAGTTCTTCTCCTAGGTGGGAATGAATACAAGCTGCACAGCACTAACCAGCATCCTGTATCTGAACGGCTTTTGTGCTTGACACTGGTCTGCAGCACTGCTGGTACAGTATTACTGAGCTCTTTAAGTTAATACTGACCAAACCAGTCAAGCCAAGTGGTATTAAGAACTTTTTTACTTGATCCATAAACTTAATCACACTTTTTCTCTCTGGTATAGACAATCTTTGTAACTTAACAGCAAAGCTCAGTGTTAAATAAGCAGGATTACATGCTATTTCTGAGCAGTGGGAGCTGGAATGCTCCAGGCATGGATCTTATCAGGATGATATAGGAGTCTTTGTCTACTACTTCTGGTCTAAATATCCAGCCTTCTGGCACATGACACAAAAGGACCATAAACACTCTGGAGGGAATGGGATGTCTGGAATGTTTACTGCATTCTAATGCCCTAACTGCAGGACATTAAAAACTGACTCTTGGGCTGCAAACACGTATGTACTGTGCTACTAAGGTAAATCTTGCAGATGCAATTTTACCTTCCAAGCAAAAGCACATCTGCTTGGCTTCCCTATGCATCACTGTGAGTGGGAAAGGAAAATACTGGCAAGGACTCTTGTCATGTGCTGGAACATTTGTGCATGTTCCTGGGCGCTCTGTGAATGCGAGACGCGTCCAATGCTAACACACAAGGAAAATGTGGACTCAAAATTAGCCAAGAAAAGCTCTCTTCTGCCTAGTGCTGTTTTGTGAGCATCATTTATGTTAGGAATCTCATTTCTGGTGGCGTCCAACAAAAGAGATGAAAAATCCTGGGCTCAGAACTTCATCATAGCAATGTCTGATCCTGCAAAACCTCAGTATCTAAGGTGTTCAAGGCCAGATTGCAGAGACACGGTCTGGTGCGAAGCATCCCTGCCCATGGCAGGGGGGTTGGAACTGGCTGATCTTAAGGTCCTTTCCAACCCAAACCAATCTGGGATTCTATGAGGATTAACACTGTAAATCACAACCAAGGAGGTCAGCAAGTCTCTTGCTCTTACTCCAGGAAAAGACTAATTTAATAGATGCTTTATTTATTATTTTTTTAATTATTTCTTTTTAATTTGGATTTTGACAATGAGAAAAAGTCGACAGCCCTTCTCTGACAACAAGACAACCTGCCATCTGAGGGACAGGAATGCTGTTACTTCTCTCAGGGTAGAGTAAAAGCCAACAAAGGACTTTGCAAATAGTACTGAAAGCCTAAAGAAAACCAAGCAGCTACAGCTGCTGTAGGATAGTTCATTGCTAAAACCTGCCATGTTTGTGAGTAACAGACCATTGCTTAAATTATTTCTACACTGAATTAAGAAGAAATCTGAAGTTTCTTGATAAAAAGTTATTTTGAAGCAGCAATTCAATGCAGTATCCAACCAGAGACATGCTAAGGTGTAAGCTGTTCTCTTAATCAATGTTCTTTTTATCAATGCATACTTAAGAAACCTTTTAGAATCATCAAATTCATCATAAAAGGAAGAAATACATTATTTTTATATATAACTGCAGTATCTATGTGAATGTAGTACTGTTAACTACATACTTTTGCTTTGGGCACAGAACTTCATACATGGAGCTCCATCTTTGGGTTCTAAAAATTATACCCTATATTCTACTAGATGGAAGAAATATTTCAGCCAAACCTCTTGCAGTATTTCTGGCAGGCTGCACCAGTCAGTCACAGAGAATCGTTCCATACCGGTCATTGCAGTGCCCCAGTAGCCTGCAAGGCTATTGGGACTGATAAATCAGAACCTATACTGACTGCACATCCTTTCAGGTGCATGGTCATGACAACCATGTCACGTTGCAGGTAGTGGGCCGGTCTAACCCATAGCCATGAGGTTTAAGAAACACAACATCTCTTTCTACATTAATCAGTGGAGACATTTCCCAACCAGCTGGCAGAGGTGAGCACCAAAAAAAGTAAAGATGCCTCTCTGAAATGAATTGCCAGCCTCTAGCAATTAATTCAACTCATGCATGCCACTGGCACAGGGTGCCCAGAGGAGCTGTGGCTGCCCCATCCCTGGCAGTGTTCAAGGGCAGGTAGGATGGGACTCGGAGCAACCTGGTCTAGTGGAAGGTGTCCCTGCCCATGGCAGGGGGGTGGAACTGGATAACCTTTAAGGTCCCTTCCAATCCAAACCATTCTGTGACTCTATGTTAGTTGATAGGGGACTTTAGAGATGCTGAAACAAAGGTACAACAATGCGTTCTAAGTTACATTTTCAGAAGCTCCAGAGCTACAGAAAATGCTGCTGTGCATCCAGAAAGGCAAAAAGCAGCTTTAACATACCTTCATCTGCAAAGCAAAGTCCAAGGTTTTACCTTTATGTGTGAAGCATTGATGTAGCCTGTGTTGTTTTCTTTGGTTGGCACCAGCTCTACTCTGTTCTCCTCATAAGGAACGACCTCCCTGATGCGGTTGCGCTCAGTGTTTTCAGGCAAGGCAGCAGTGGTGAAGATCCCATCTGCCTTTTTCTTTGGAATCTGCTCGTATTCTGTAAACACCATCCCCTCTTCCAACTTCCTCTTCAGGATTTTGCACTAAGATTTAACAAGAAGTAATACCAATCCATTAATTCCACCTGAAGGAACATCTACCACTCGACTCATCCATCTGTTCTTTGAATTTCAATATAAAGCTATAGCATTCTCTCACTCCTTTCAGTCACAGTTATCTGTGGGAACATGACACACACCGATTTCTACTGAGTAAAACCACAAGCTAATGTTACATTTTCACATTCTACCTTCAACATTTTTTAAGACTGATACCATAAAAAGCAAAACACTGCTAAACGCAGTCCTGGTTCAGTATGAATTTGAATGTGATTTCACCACAATAGATACTTGTAAAAGCATTTCACATTTAGGGAAGAAGATCGTGCTGCAAGAAGTGTGATGTGGTCCATGTTATCACAGTACTCCCCAACTTAAAAATATGCAACTGCTGTGGTTGGGCACAATCCTGCATATGTGTACGCAGAGGTTAAGGTCTGTTGCCTGCATACCAGACAACACAAGGCTGAAAATCTTTATCCAGAAAGCCTCTTTGCAAATGTCTTTCACATCTTAATGGCAGCAAGTGGTTTTAATTTCTGAAATTCCATATACATGCACACATATCAAAAGGCAAACAACTCTTGTTTCACAATTTAATCCTGTTCAGAGACATTAACTGAGCTCCTCTGTTGTACCAGAACATGGAATACCAGGTCTATGGATGATCACTGCAGGAAAAACTGCCTGACCAAGAGAAAACCATGCACAACGTTTGATTTACAGTTTGAGCTCGTATAGTCACATCAAACAGTGAACAGCCTCAATTTTCACTGACTTCAGTAAACGTTGCAGACATTTAACAGAATCCAAAGACACACAACTGTTAACCCCACACCTCTCCTCCCATTAATGCTTCTGAACACCTTTAAGAGGGTTTTTTTGACATTTTAAACCAAATGTTAGTATTTTGGGGACTTCATGCTGCTGGGAACAAAGGGAATGAGAGACATTGCATGAGCCTCCATCTTACCCTCTCATCCATTGGCACCTTGGTGACTTCATCCTGGCTGTCCTCCGGCACTGGAACCCTAGCAACTGAGAGTCCGTTCAGTGCTGCCAACATCAAGGGCCTCTTCTGGGCCTCCAGGCCTGCCATCTTCTGCTTTTCTAGATTCTTTTGGCAAGAAAAGGCACGTTTTCATCTCTGTGTGATTATTTATAATGCCAGTAAAATGCTGGAATGTTTTTTTAATCTCCAAAATCTGCAACTCTCTGGCCAAGGAATGCAGATGATCACCATTAGCATCGTAAATTCAAATACAACCTCTATTCTTCCTGTTACTCCTCAAAGGCCTGCTCCTACATGAGCACAGAATTTTAATTTCAAAGCAGCAATCCCAGCGTGTAATTCGGTTTACGTGCCATTAAAAGATATACAAATACAATCCTGAGCATTTTCCTGCAAACATGATGCTGGATGTAGGACACACAAAGCACCACCCTGGTGCATTAAAGTAGCGCTGCCGTAGCCAAGATACCTGGGGCACCTTTGAAAAAGCAATCGTTTCAATCTATTACAACAAACAGTAAAACACAGGCCATTGTTTCCATTCTGTGATGGTAATACTTAAAATGAGAAGTCTTATGATGCACTCAGCTATTACAGGGGTTCAAACAGCACCCATGATGTATTGTGCACTAAAACCTGAGCTCACATAGCCAGAAACCGAATGCATCTGCAGTCAGGAAGGGATATTGTTTATCATGCCCATACACTGTCTTATACTGCGACATGGAGAACCAGAGTATGAATTCTAAATTCATCCTGTGCTCTCCTTATGCCTCTGGGAGCTGAAACATCAAAAAAGATGACGGACCATCTCCAGAGGTATTCAAAGTAGGAATATTATATTCCATTTCCTTAACACTATCTGTGGGATTCAGAAGGAGAGATGAGCACAAGGGAAACCTGGTTCTCTGCATGCCTATGGTGTAGATACAGCTCCTAGGAACATCCTACTGAACATGAATGCCCTCGCACATCTGTAAATGGCTTGACTGTTCAAACGCCCTGTGAGCTTTCTCCTCACCACTGGGTTCCTCCACAGCACAATGTAAAAAGCAAACAAAACAGCAAACCAAAAATCCAAACCCATTTGCTTTCTTTTCTGGCTTTCAGAAAGCAGGAAAATGCAAGCATTTTTCCTTTCTTTATTACTCTTTGCAAAGCAAAATAGTAAAGTCTGTGTTTAGAAGATCATGGTCACCAAATTACCATTCCTATAACATGCAACTCCTATGACAAAAGGAAGGTCTGCATGTGTTAAGACTGCTGACCTAGGCTGAAACCACTTTAAAAGACTTAATGCTAAGACTACCCTTCCAAAACAACAACAAAGGCTGCTCTGAATGTACTCAAACAGCATCTCTAAGCTCTCTTCTCACCTTCATTTCCACCCTCAAATCCTTTGGGTTCCTATTTCTCAATGTTTCCTTTCCTCAGAACATCAAAAGAACATATATATGCTTGTTGTTACAGTGAAGTAGACATCAACTTGATTACTTACAGTCAAACATCTGTTTTACATAAGATTCTGCAAGGAGTAAATTCAGTCTCCACAATACAACTTAGTGGCCCAAGTTTGACTCCTAGCCATTACATCAGTGTAAGGATCACCAACACCTAAGGAGCACTATACACACGTTCAGAATTTCTTTGAATACACAATACTATTTCAATCTAGCTAGTTGCTGATCTAGTACATTACAAGTTCTTTTTTGCTCTGGACCATTTAGATGCTTTATTAATTCACAGTTTAGTGATCCAGCAGTTTTTGGTATGCAAACTGACCTGTATGACTACCAAGACGACATCGCAACAGAGGAAGGCACTTACCCTCATCATGATTTCTCTTTCTATAATGCTGTCCTCAATAGAAAACATTTCAGACACAGGTCTTTCCTTGACAGGTTCTTTCTTGACACGCTCCTTCACACTTGTGAGGTCAGGCTCTGAGATAGAGGGCCCGAGTGAGGACCCGTTTATTGCCATTTGATCAGTTCGAGACACACTGATGGCTTTGGAAGGCCCTGGCCTCATAGCCTTGGCCCTGGCTACAGCCACAGAAATGCTAACAGGGTCCTGCCTCAGGGCCCCATTGCTGACACTTTTCCGAGGCCCAGGATACTCTGGAGGAGGTTTATTTGGTATTCTAGCCAAGGCAGCTTGCAGCTGAGCACTGTACTCCATGTTCTTATGGAGGGCTGTAATCTGCGACACAGATTCTGAGGTTTCTTCTTCCTCTTCGCTTTCGCTGCTGTGTATCAGCATCGTGGCATCAGAGAACGTCTTTTTGTGATGATAATGAGGAACTTGGTGAACTTCATGCCCCATCTGAACCGACTCTTCTGGCTGCACTTGCTCCCGCAGGGTGTTCCTGCGTGGCAGAGGAGCGTTTAAAGTTTTTAGTGCCATGGCTTCTATACCACGTACCATGTTGCTGATAACCTCCAAGCTGTGGCGCTTGTTCACAGCTGCGTGGTGCTTAACTGCCATGAGGGGCTCACTGACCTCTTGCAGTGACTGGCGGACGACTGGCGAGCTGTCCTCTTGGAAGGTTTTAACCGAGAGCTGGACCTTGCGAGTGACCAGGTCAGGACTGCTCCCACTGACATACTTGTGCCGGTGGCTTGCCAGGTCTGGCGTGCTCGTGGCGGGACGTGGACGTGGGTATGGAGGTGGGGGTCTGAAGAGATAGTTCTTTAACATGTGAGTGGTGTTGTAGCTCTGGCTGCTCTGCAGCTGCATGTTTGCCAGCTCGGGTGTGCTGACAGTGTGGGATATGGCACTGGCCGCTGTCTTATTCTGAGCAGCATTATTAGGGTTCATTTGGTCAGATGGGGCGACAGGCTTGTTATAGCCACTACTCTGGGGTCCATACGTAATTGTGTAAGGATGCCTCTCTCGAATCTCAGGCTGACTGTAAACTAGGTCTTCTGGCTGGTTATAAGCATGTGTGTTTCCAATATTGAGATTCCTCAGAGACTGACTTTGGCTATCCATCTGGATCACCCCTCTTTTCATTTGCCTCATGACGGTTTCATAGTCTGGAGTTGGCCGGTAAGATGGTACTATGATTGCACTATGCCTGTGGCTGGGGATATAGTCTGCTCTCATGATGTCGCTTCCAGGGATGCTCAGATTGGAGGACATTGGAGATGCCTGAATGAAGTTCTGTGAGCGATTGAGAGAGTTCATGCTGTGGGCACTGCATACGCTCCCATTGGGTCTATTACCATTCAAGTAGCTGAAGTCCATTGGACACCTATCCAAACTGGTCTGAGACCTACAGTAGAAAGTTTCTTCATTTCCATGGAAAATGCTATCTGTGTAGAGCAAAGATAAAGACATTGATGATTTTAACATATAAGGATTCATTCAATGTTAACAAAACTTCAAATGAAGTCTGCACCAATGAGTACAGACACAGCTTAGTGTAAAATAACTGCTAGGAACATTTGGTCTTGGGAGCATCCCTGAGAACTAAACCAAAGCTACTCATGTAAACACTGCCAGCAGTTAGCAAAATATGGTAGTTCAGATCCTTGTGGGAGACATGAAAGGGGAAAGAGAGGAAGTGTTTTTGCCTGTGGTGGCAAGGAAGAATAAGGGGGCATCTCCTCCCTCAGCATCCTGTAATGATTCACTGCTGCTGCCACCTTAAAATCCCCAGTACTGCTAGCTTGTTGTAAACCTAAAAGCTCTCTTGTCTTTTCTGTTGATACACTGTTTGTGATTTGAAGTAGCAGAAGACTCTGAAATTGGAAATCCTACTTCAAACCAATCAACGGTTTTGAGGACCTGAAGTACAACACTGCAGGGTGATCGAGACTCAGAGGAAAACCACAAACATCCAGAACATTCTACACATGCACTAGAGAACATTAAGCATTTCAGCAAAGGATATTTGAGAGGGAATCAGGAAGATAAAGATGATCACAACTTTATGCAAGACTGTCCCTGTTGAAAATCTTGTCACAAAAGAGTAGCAGCTCCCAAACTTGTGAAGTCAGCTAATCCATCAGTACAGAGGAGTCTGTGCAAAACTGAGAACTTTACAATTCTAAAACTGAGAATGGCCCTCTTCAGACCCTCAGCTTTGCAGTAAATCAGCAGTACTCACTCAAGACAAATCTTTTATTGTATGCAAGGAACTAAACTTAACAAGTTCTACTTTAAAATTCGCCAGACCATCACAATGCTAAAACACTCTCAGGTATGACTAAAATCTCCTCTGCTGGTGAGAGCACTTCAAGTGTGCCTCTCATGAACTGCAAAGAACGCAGCCTAACAGACGGGGCTATGTGTATTCCAAAAGGTGGTGTGGTTAAGGGTGTGAGATTCAAGGTGTTTAGAGGCTGGGCACCCTTCCCAGCCTTGATCAAAGTAACCTGGTACAACCTCTTAGAGAATGTATTCGTCAAACGTGGGGGTAAAAATAGTTAACCCTCCTTACATCCACAAGACTAACAATGTAGGCAGATGTTGGTGAAAAGTCAGCAGAACAGACCATCTAAATACGGTTTCAAGACCAGGAAGCTCTCATTTCTCCTTTTCCCTCACTCTGTTTCTCTTCCTGGCCCCAGCTGGCAATGCCTTTGAGTGCAGCCATCCTACTTCCTTTTGAGATTATTTTTCCAGCTCGTTGAACTGGAATTCCAAATTTAAGATCCATATAATCATGCACAGACATTTTAGAGAAATTTGAAAACCGAGACTGGACTCTAAACAGAAGATTTACTGCAACATTAACCATAAAACTACTCTCTCTTTTCCAACAGCAGCTCCCATTTGACCGTGACAGCATTAGAAATCCAGACAAAAAGGTTAGGAGCCTCTTTGTATGCACATAACATTGAAGTCCATTAAAGACAAAATATATGCTCTAAGTACCTTGTGAATTATGTGTTTCAGTGTAGTGCTCTCCACACTGGACATGCATAGGAGGCAGTATAAATGGATGTTGTCGTGGCTGAAATAAAAGCACAAGGTAAAGTAAAAAGCATTAGCAACTCGGTTTGCTATAGTTTTTTTGCAGCTGAAACAAGAGAAACAGTTCTATGCCCTTTCCACTGAATACAGCTCTTTCTTACCCAGCCAAAGACACGTGGCTTGGCATTTCTTTATAGAACAGACAATAATGTTTTGCAAATTGTTTGCTATATTCTGTTACAGAGCCCAAACCTGACCAGTTTAAACTCCTTTAAGCTCAGCCACTTCAGAAAACAACTTCCAGACTCTCCGCTCACTTCCAACTTTTCACAAGTTCAGTAAAAATCCCTTGCCCTTGAAGAATTAAACCAAAACAAACATCCCAGCAGGAGACGGAACAAATTCAAGGACCTAGAACACCGTTATACAAGCAATAGGAGTACATATGAAGTAACATGAATATTGGGTTCCCTAGATGATGAATTGGAGCCTTCCTCCAACAATCTGCACTGCAACAAGCTTTTTAACACAAGTATCATATGGGGCAATTCAGCATCAAATCAGTAGGATCACTTGCAGCAACCAGCTTTGCCCACTGGTAAACCAATGCGTTTGCAATCACAGTTTACTACCTGCACTGTAATGTCCTGTCTGGTGTCACTCAGCAAGTTTAGGAAAGCATACTTTGATACACAAAGTAAGGAGAAAGAAGGAAGACACTCTGGTATGAATACTTTCTGAACAGCAGAATAAAGGCCCTTCATCAAGGCTGATTCAAGCAATTCAAACTATTACGGAATACTGTGGATGCCCAAGGCAAAAAAGAAACACCAAATAATTTACCAGCTCTGCATGCACATGCACAAAATGAGTACCACGCAAGTTAGCTATTCAAGAGGGGGCGGGGAAGGGTTAAAGTTACATTTTCTATGCAAATGGGGAGAGGGAATGAGAATCAAAGAATCTGAGCACACATGAATTCTTGCATACAAAATGGTTGTGTTAAGCCCGAGCTGGAAGAGGACAGAAACTATTTCTGCTACAGCAGTGACTTCCAAGGATAGAAACCCTACTCTCACTGAACAAACTGGGCCAGGGAGCCTGCTGCTGATAACCCAAGTAGCAGAGCTTAGCCTGGAACAAACCAAGATGCTGGGAAGTCTAACAAATGGGGAGCAGAGGGAAAATGCAAGGAAGGAGAAGCGACTCCTACTGGGAATGTACAGATCTGGTGCAGACAGTTTTCTTTGTGATAGATATTATGGGAGATGACTGCAAGAAATTAAGGATTATTCCTCCTCCCTCCCTTTTCATTCTGGAGGCCCATCTGCCTCTTCTGATGGAATAGGAGAAGCTTGAGGTCTGCAGAACATCAATATCCAAATTAAAGATCACTTGGGGTTTCCATTATATTAAGGTCTCCTACACTGAGGAGATTTGGCTGGAAACCCAGGATCATTGGGTGTCTTGACAGGCAAAAGAAACAGCATAAAATGGCTTTAAAGTAATAGATAAATGGAGGTTCACCATGATGCCAAAGCCATATAAAGGGTTTTAATCTGGAAGTAATGAACGTGATCCTCAGTGCAGTGGCAGAGCCTCACCCTTAAGATTCCACTTCACTTCCCAGTTATGGCTACTGATTTATTACCATACAAGACAAATGAATAGGTAAGTATATAAAGGTATGTACAGTGCAGACAACAGTCGGGATGCCTTTTTTTTCCCTTCTCCCCAAAGAGAACTGTTCCAACAAGTTAACAAAACAATTATGAAAAGAAGCAGTTGAAAGTTCAAAGTGAAGGGTTAGCAGCACAGTTCCTTTTTCACTTCTGAGCATTCCTCCTCTTGGTCTTCCTGAAGACTGGGTTTTAAACCCAAACCTTATTGCATGCTTATGTTCAAGACATGAAGAGGCTGCAGGATTTGCTTTTTCATTGAGAAAGAAGATTTCTACTTTCCATAGATAATATAGAGGGCAGCTCTCTCCTTTCCCTTGTAACATATCTTGAGGCCATAGCATGAGCATGCAAAGAACATTTGGTTTCGTCATTCACCTTCAGTCTTTCAGAGGCATCTCCAGGGACCAAACTATCAGATACAAACCCCACTGCCAATATGCCTCAGAGAACATGATACACAGACTGAGTATTGCATTCGTGACAGCTTAGAGACATGCTAAGAATGAAAGGACAAAGAAATCTGGAGCTAGCTACAACAGCTTTCCTGCCCAACAGCTGGGAAACACAGGATGCATCTTTTAGATATAATGGACCATATTAAAACACACAGGAAAACAGCCTGTGCTGCAATCTGCAAAGATAAAGTTATCCTATTGTCAGTACCTGCTTAAGTTTAGTTTGGGAACATTTTCAACAAGCTGTAGCCACACTGTGGGGGCATGTTAAGGAAACATTCCTGCCCACACTACCTTTCCATCATACGGCAATGGAATTATGATGGGGAAGGTCTACAAAGTAGGTATAATCTATATCACACACAGAAACTTGCAGGCTGCATACAGATAATATTGCTCTCTAAGGAATCAGCAGTGCTGCCCACTGAAATTTTTCTTATCCAAATCTGTTTTATTAAAATCTTATTTAATGGACTCTGAATTGCTGACATACATTAGATGTTAAGACCGGATCCAAACCAGCGTCCTTAGAACTGACTGGGGTGGGGTGGGGGAATACTCCCACAGACTTTTTTGGTGAAGACTTCAGGAAAGAGCTACCCAGTTTTGTCAGATTTACAGTATCTTCCATATGAAGACAGGCTGAGAAAGTTGGGGCTGTTCAGCTGGAGAAGAGAAGCTGTGTGGAGACCTCAGAGCAGATTCCAGTATCTGAAGGGGGCTACAAGGATGCAGGAAAGGAATCCTCTGTCAGGGACTGTACTGATAGGACAAAGGGTGATGGGTTCAAACTGAAACAGGGGAAGTTCAGGTTAGATCTAAGGAAGAAGTTCTTTACTGTGAAGGTACTTAGGCACTGGCACAGTGTTCCCAGAGATGTGGTATACGCCCCATCCCTGGCAGTGTTCAATGCCAGGGCGGACAAAGCCCTGGGTGACATGGTCTAGGGTGAGGTGTCCCTGCCCATGGCAGGGGCTGGAACTGGATAATCTTAAAGCCCTTTCTAACCCAAACCATTTTGATGGTATCTGTGGACACCTGTTAAATAGAAACAAATATAAGTCACAGTCCTGTACTGATTATAATAGTTTTACTTTAAAGCACCATAACTTCACATAGATAGCAGGTTTTTAACCCAGGAAGTGGGTAAATTGCAAGCAGGCTTTATATAAAAACATAAGGAATGGAGGAAACATGAAATGAGGAGCTGTAAAATTATCTAATGACTAGGTTTGATGGATACAGCACAAGACACTTCAAATTCTTTCTAGATGATTATTTTCTCTACATATTGAAGTCACCTCAATCCAATAGAAAAGATGTTCAGTTTCTGCAGGGCAACTAAAAAATAAAATACCTTGAAGACTGTAATTTTTAATACTCAGTGGTAATGTTATCCAGTTAAATTAATCAACCTGGGCAGCCACACCCTTGCAACTCATTCCAATCACACTGCCTACAAGAATAATGATATAATGTGCTTATTTGAAATTTAGAAGGTATTCCATCTTACACAATGCCCCATCCCATTAGAAATGGTACAGATATTCTTAAAGCCCCCACCGTGGCACATACCAAGGATGATCTACTCCAAGTGGGCCGTCGTCGGATAGGGGGAGGAGAACTTGACTGTCTGTGGAAGAAAAAGGAAAGGGAAATACTAGAAACTACAATATTTCAATTGTCACTCAAGAATGAACGGGAGAAACAAAAGATGAAGAATTCTTAAGCATTGCTCATTAATGAGATTTAAAATAATGAAGAAATGAAACGAATTCCAGTTCTTCTCTAAATACAGGAAGCATCCCAGTTCCAAAATACACATGCCTTCTGTTCATTATCCTATTTGGCTAACTTGGAAATACAAGAAAAACTGGCTTAAAAATTAATCAAACAAGTCTCTTAAGCAACAAAAACTGAACACAGGCACAGTCTCAGGTGACTTCAGGTGAACATTAAAGCAACAACTATTTGATGAAATTCATAGCAATCACTTCAAAGCAATGCCCACAGATCAGGAGGGGAAGAAAGCAATTGGTTAGGTAGAAGTAGCAGAAGCACATACGATGTTAGAGTAGCCAGGTGCAATGGAAGCAACAAGGAGTGTAGGAGGAAATACCAAATGAGGAAGGGAAAGAAACAAGTTGAAAGAGGCAGAAATATAGTGCTTACGTGAAGAGAGGAAAGGTGGGATTTGTCCTCTTACAGTTTCTGATCTAGTGAATGATGTTATGTGCTATTAGAGGAAATGCACACAGGAAAACAAACAACTATCATTTACACACAGAGAGCAGGAAAATTACATGGCTAGAAAACACACATTGGCATATGCTGCCATCAGTGTCTGTGGCTCTAACACAGAAGCTGATACCATATGAGACTGTGGTAAGGACAGCAATTCTAATGGCAAAAATACATTTAAACTCCAGTAATTTCACTTAGCGACCTCATAGGGATCCCTGTCTTTATTAGTCCAACTGTTTGTAAGCTGGATATGAAGCTGCTACATACACCCCGCTCATGGCACCCACATACTTATGGCTCAGTGTTCAGTAATGAACACAACCAAAACCTATTGCTTCTTCAGTCCGGATTATGAACAGTAACAGAACAGTCCTCTCCCGCTGACCCCAATATACAGCTTCAAAGGGGAAGTATTCCAAGATGACAGACTATAGGATATTGTTTTTCTTGACTGCCACAGGAGAGACAATCAGGAGCTCTAAAACCTGAAATGCATGATACGTGGCTAAGAAATGTCTTTTCTGGTCTCCTGCTCACCTCCCAAGAACTGTAAGCACCACCTGAAATCAAATCAGCATCTTTATTCTGTAAGTGAAAAGATCAGCTCATTGGTCTCTACATTACTCTGACTCACTGTATGTAAACATAATGTATGCATACGTAACATTAGGAAGTTAGACTTTCAGATCTCTTCATCATTTTGGCTTTATTTTCCAACAGATGGCATCACCCAGTCGAACAGATGGGATGTCCAGCTCTTACTAGAGCTGTTGGTACAGATGAGGCTTTTTCATATCTTTCCAGCTAACTGAACTGGGAAGGTTCCACAAGGAATTCACATTCTCATTGCTATACAAACCCTGTAAGCCATGAAAATGCCTCAAAACTTTGAACCTCCAAAAGCTAAATTTATCTCAAATTAAAATTGCTGCGTGCTAGTATAAAGGAAGCATCCTTACCTTACAGGCTTCTAACCTGTAAGTAAAGCCTCATGAATTCCTCCTACAGTTAGGGTGAATCCATCTGTGTGACAGGGCTAGCTGAAGGCCAGTCCCTTAGTAAGTGCTCAAAGTAGAGCCTAAAGGAGACTCCAGGTTCAGGTTTACAGTCTCTGCGTCTTTGTGCTCGTATGGCCGCATGGATTAATGTTCCCACGTGTCTGTTTGGCACATATAAGCAGCAGATAAATTATACTGCCCAAATTAGAAGATGACAACCTGTGTTTTCCACCACCCTTAGCTGCTAGATGGGTAGTGCATCTGCTACTGCAATTCACATTCCAACATATGGCACCTTTCACTCCAGTTCATCCTAATACTCTGGGTTATTAATGGCAGACACCAAGGGCTTTAATTCAAGATCCCATGTCAGCTCTGGCTGCCTGGGGAGCATCATGCCTTGCAAGGCTCAGAATGAAATTTCATTCTCAGTTGTCTGCTCTTGCTGGTGGTTAAAATGAAGCAAGAAAAAAGGGGAAAGGGGAAAGAAATAACTGACACAAGTGACTAGAAAAAACTCAGATATGCCAAAACTGAGCTCGATTTCAAAGCAGGATATCAGCAAACAGCTCTGAAGAAAAGAGTACTCACTCTGTGCAGATTTTGTTCTGTTTGTAAAACTTGTGTCTTGCTGCAAACAGCCGTGAAATATATTTGGCATTTTCAAGATCATCCTTTAAACACAAGAGAAAAAGAGGAGAAAGAAAATGTAATCATTCGTTTTGTTATTCTTACCAAGAAGTAACAAAGAAGAGTTTTACAAATCCAATTGCAGTAAGGCTTGCTAAGGTCCATCATGTACAGAACCTGGCTGCCAAGAACATGTCTAGTGCCCTCAAGAGCATTCAAGGCATTGAATTACTGAAATACAGTCGCATGCCTTTACATGCTGCCACTTCAATGCGAAGTCACAGCGGGAGGGGAGGAGGGACAAGAAGAAGAAATGGCTCAAGCCTCCTGGTCCAGTTTCTATCCTGGCCTTGGTTCTGGGAGATGTGATTTTAAATAACACTGAACAGCACTGCCCTCTGAGTTCCAGTATGTGCGTGTATGGCACCTTATGCCCAGTTTCAACCACTGCTCATGCTGCTATATTTATGCCAGCATGAAAGTGTAGCACTGTGGATGCTTCATCCAACAAGTACTTTAGTTTCTTGCAGACTTCCCAGCACAGTATCCTTCAGGATTCTTGGAAGAGAACACAAATATTGGTCGCTTAATGAAGTTCATTTCACTGTCTGCATAAACTGTGAACTTGGGGGAGAGGGGACCCTTTGGCAAAGTGGAATTTTAAAGGTTTCCTTTTTATTGAAGTAGCTTTCTGATTATACTGAGCAGATCTTTTCCTTACTGTGTGAAAGAGCACATTCTCTTCTTTGTTGATCAACTCTAGAACAATTGAAGACTTGTTATGTGCTATATTCCCAATGTCATTCCACCTGTAGAGTAAAAAAAAAAATGCAGTAGAGTTTGCCAACACATACATTCAAATGTTTCACAAACACGTTAAGAATCCCTTAGTCAACATGAGCCTCATTTGATGGGAAAGCTTTTAAGCAGCTGTTTGGTGAAGAAACATGGTCAGGAAAACAAGGAAGTCATGCTCTGATAAAAGGAGAAATAGATAATTCACCTTTTAACCCAAAGCAGGAGAGTCCAAAACTCTCCTTAGAAACACCGATTTGAAGACTCACAGCAACAGATACATTGAAAATACATGAATGCTAAGCATTTTATTGAACTGTAGCATGTTTGAGCTGATTGATTTTAGCCACGTGTAATGGAAACGATTATTTAATAGTACCATTCCTCTCCAAATACTGTTTCCAACTTTCCTCCAGCACCAATTCTTCCCAAAGAAGGTTAAGCTGACAACATGGTTATGTAGGCTACATACACCATGTTAATACTCTGGTTTTATGTGTGCAATCTTTGTTGGTTCCTTTTTTTTCCCCCAAGTAATTGTCAGGTTACCCAAGACCAGAGTTATAATCTTCTTACAAATAGCTGACAGACATTCACATACATTGCATGCAATCCATGGGGATGGAAAGGACTTGTTTGTTCTGTTTGCAGCATGCATTCCTCTTCATGTCATGGCAGGATGCTTGAAGTGCATATTTCCAGGGAGTAAGGCTCCTTGCCTTACTATCATTTCTACAACTACCATTTCTACATGTAAAGAAACGTCTTCATTTTGTCACCTGGCACAGCTCAAGGATTATCTATTTTCTTCTTAGAAAGAAGAAAAGCCTGTGGAAAAGGGTGCCCTGACATACGGATGAAAGCCCTTTGAAGGCAAAACCCACTCCAGCTGAAGTCTGATACAAGCCTTGCTACTGACTAAAACTTAGCACACCTCATAAACCACACATTTTGGCTGCACAATGTTCATATTCTAATAACAGGCAGTAGTAGAAATCCACTTCAAGTTAACACCACGAGTAATGGAAATACCCACCAGAACAGCAGCAAAGAAGAATGAGTGAAACCTCAGCCTCCCTGGAACCATAGACATTTCTGGCAACACTTTCATACACAACAAACATTTATAAGAAGCAACAAAACCCACAAAAGGAAGTGAATGGAAAGACTGAAGTGATTCTTAATAACCAAACCAGCAGAACAAATAAACAAGTGACACAGCCAGGAGTTTGAAACATGCAGGATGAGAAAATCCAGCAGTTCGTAGCGGGGCATCTATATCTGACAACCAGATCGGTAGATAGGTTGAATGCCCAGGCTGCTGTGAGGTTTAACAGATTAGCATTCAGAAGCAGATATAAAGGCAAGAAAATAAAAGGGATCAAAACCTTGTAAGTATAAGATACATGACAGAAAACTACATCTTCCTTGCTGTCAAACCCCTTCACAGACATCAGCAATTATTTTTGTCGCATCTCTGACGGCCAAGAAGCCAATCCTGAAAACGGTGAGGTGACTGCTCCTCAGAGGATTGGCACTACTGAAGTCACATATGTAAGGGAAAAAAATCCACACATGGAGCTCTGAAAAGAAACTCACTTCACTTATAGAAGACCCTAGTTTTTACCTGTAGATCACAGTTGTCCTTCCAATTCTGTTTTTTATGAAGATTCCCATGAAGAAAATACCCAGGTGTATGTCATTTCCGTGATTATCCTGTAGAGAAAGGATAACAGATTGAGTTTCATAAAGAAACTGACAAATGCATGCATAGGAATGCTTTCTGAGTTACCAAACAGAAACTATTCTTCAGGATGGCTGCAGGACTAACCCTTCACTAACCTGTACACTTCTGCCTGATCAGACTGTGATTTCTGCTATTTCAAAGCAATGGGCACTTCACTGGATTCACTCTGTTGATTACTGAGGACAAAGGCTAAACAAGCCCAAGGCTCTCTACCAACCAACACACACGCCACAAACTGGCATTGATTGTATAATACCCCACATTCCCTAGTATTGTGATTACAGCTATCTTAGAGGCTGTATGACCACAAAAAGCAATAGTTCTCTTTCACATTCACAGTGTTACTCCAGTCATCTGTTAAAAAATGTAGAGGTTTCAGAAAACCACACCTGGAGATGGAATCCCTCTCCAAAGTGATACCCTTCATGCTTCCTCCTTTAAGTACTCCTTGCAGAAGTTCACACCATGTCACCCT
>JAOEHX010052383.1:0-23046 GCA_025448015.1 Bolborhynchus lineola
AGCTTCTCCTTCCTCCTATGCCCACTGTGCTAAGCTGGTTAAAAGAATAAATCCTAGGCATTCTTAGCCATAAGTCACACAGTTTAAACATTATACATAGCAGGGTGTTAGTAACAGACGGACCGTTACAGTGTGTGCCTTGAGTATCTACTAAGAATTGAATCTATTTTGTATCAGTATTGCGGTTGGAACATAATAGTCTGGTAGTTTTAACTGGGGGGGGGGTGGTGGTGGGGAATAACACAAGCAATCATTCCATATAATGGAACAACTGCCTGCAAGAGCCCCATTTACATAGGCAGTAAATTCTGATTTAGCTTTAATTTAAGCTGAATTAAAGGAAATATTAACGGTTCTCAGATTGAAACTTTGCAGAAGAAATTTTTAGTGCATGGTGAACTTCTTGCTGCCTAACTAAAAAAGGTGTTAATGGAAACTTTGGCAGACCTTTGGTTAAGATAGTTTAAGGGGAGTCTGCAATTCATACTAATTCCCTTCTCCTAAATGCATCATCTATGTCCTCAGTATCTGCTCTAATGTTATCATTTCCTCTGGTAATTACAACTCTAACTTCTGCATAGTGAGTCTCCGTATCTATAAAGCTTAATGTTCTACATCCTGTGTTATGCTTCCCTGGCAACAGCAGTTTGCTACTACTGTTGGTTTTTCATTATATGGCCCAGGATTACCCAGTACGATCTGTAATGGCAACTTTCCTTCTTTCCCTATTCCTAATTTAAAAGCAACCACTTTTTAATGTTTGTAATGTGCCTGTCACTCAGAGCTGAAACATTTTGCTTAAGGCCAAATTCTGATCTTCATTGATGGGAAAACTGCCATTCACATCAATGAAGCCAGGACCTGTCTGTGACTGTTTATACCTCATTTCATTTTGAAAAGTGGGCTAGTTTTGTGCTTGGTGGCTTTGGTATGTCCTGCCAGAGAGCTGATAACCCTTCTACAAATACCCTTTCTGAAAGAGAACAATCAGCAGAATGAGAATTAAAATGAGTTGAAGCAGAAAATGAATCAATCAGGAAACATTAATGGATTAACTCTTCTCAAGGCAGTGTCCCTTCCAGCACCCCTCCTCCTTCTCAAGGACAGAGGAGCATGGAGACTAACCTGGAGATCTGCCTAACAAGAGACTACCTCAGCTGGTCAGAAAAGTGTGCCCAGTCTTTTGCACCATACGCTGAACAAATGACTATTTAATCCCCAATTAAAAAATCAGGACACTTACACAAGTGTTAAACTGACCCCTAATACTTCTTTCTCTGATACCTGCAACAAAATGCTGAGGAGCTTTAGCTCCTTTGGGCATTTATCATGCAGTTGTTCTCAAACCCAAGTTTATTATGCTTTCTGCATTAAATTGAAATAATGCCACCTGATTACATTATACAACAGAGTACCCAACTCACCCTTATAAATATCTTTAATATTGTTTCAAACCCCAGAATTGCGAATGTTTAAATCAGCAAGAAACAAAATTAGTTCTAGTACTCTTTTCTTAAGGAATGTAGATAACTGAAAAAGAAGTTCAGAAGGTATAATTGCTTCCCACTCTTAAATGCTGTTCTGCAGCCCAAGCTAAATGATTCTGAATTCCCATGAAGTCACCTGTTGCTGAAGGAGGTAATCTATCAGTGTTTGCAGGTTAAATATTCACTAAAGGTTTATTAGCACATATATTGTAGATGATCAACTTTGATTAACGCCTAAGTGTTACTGAGTTTTTCATGTTTAATGAATATTTTCAGGACTCCCTTATTGCTTTAACAACATAAATTACAATAACTGTCTAATAATTTTAAATCAATACAAACCCTGCAGTAAATCATTTTGAAGAAGAGAGCTGTTTAAAAGTGAAATCATGGGATCATTGAACTGTTTAGGTTGGGAAAGACTTTTTAGATCGTGAAGTCAAACCATTAACCCAGCACTCCCAAGTCCACCACTAAACCATGCCACTAAGTGTCACATCTACACACCTTTTAAGTACCCTCAGGGATAGTGACTCCACCATTTCCTTGGGCAGCCTGTTCCAATGTTTGACAACACTTCTGGGTGAATATTTTTTTCCTAATATCTAGTCTTTTCTCCTTCAGAAGAGTTTACAGTCCCCCATTGAGGCACTCCAGTTGTGTAAGTCATTCCACCATGTTTCCCTGATGGCAACTCTGTCACAATTTTCCTGTGGCACAATGGCTTTCAGCTCCTCCTGATTGTTGCTCAAGGCAATCCAATCCAATGCCAATGCAAATTGCTCTTTCACTGCTTTATTATACTTTCTTTGCTGACTTTTTCAGAACCCTCAGCAATGCTAGGGCAGTATATTGGTTGAATCGCCTCTCTTGGATACACTTTTTCTTGTCTCAATTCACTGAAATTAGGATCATGTTCTTTTTTTTTCCTGCAGGCTGAAGAGGCAAGTGTGATTCTTGAGGTCTTGTGGTTAACTTTACTTTGCCTCTGGCTCTCCCTAGCTTTGTCTTCTATTTAGTTATTTAAGTAGGTGAAATTTGTGCATGCACTGAAAACAACATAACCTTATTTGTATACCCTAGAATCATTGAATTGTAGAATAGTTTGGGTAGGAAAGGAACTTAAAGCTCATCTAGCTCCAACTCCCATAGACCATGTCTAAACTGTTCTAACACATCACACTAAACCATGTCACTCAAGGCTCTGTCCAGCCTGGCCTTGAACACTGCCAGGGATGGAGCATTCACCACTTATTTGGGCAACCTGTGCCTTATCACCCTTACAGGGAAGAACTTCTTCCTTATATCCAACCTACATCTCCCCTGTTTAAGTTTGAACCTGTTCCCCCTTGTCCTATCAGTACAGTCCCTGATGCAGAGTCCCTCTCCAGCATCCTTGTAGGCCCTCTTTAGATAATGGAAGCTGCCATGAGGTTTCCACACAGCTTCTCTTCTGGCTGAGCAGTCCCAATGTTCTCAGCCTGTCTTTGCCTGGAGGTGCTCCAGACCCCTTTTCATCCTCATGGTCTCCTCTGGACTTGCTCCAGCAGCTATATGAACAGATTTAAGTTGAAGATATAACTTTCCAATGGCTTCTCCCCTGGGTTTCCTCCACCAGCAGTGTAGAGAGGGAACCCTTTCTAAATAACAGCTCCCAAAGCAGCTATCTAAAGCAGGCAGGATACATACTCCTTCACAAGTGACAAAAAGGGATGACTAACTTTGCTTCAACACCTACCTTTTGGATGGTTAAAGTTAAGGAGGATGAATCATGCTTTTGCTGTACTGGTCTCCCTCTCATTTATGGAATCAGAATTTCGTTGTTGCTTCTGTCTTTATGTAGTCCTTCCTCAAAACATCTTCTATTTTTACAGTCTCCCAAAGACACATTTTACAGACTTCTGCTATTGAATTGATATGACAGGCTGGAGATAAGGTATGTGGAGATTAAAAGCCACTGGATTTAACTCCAGGATGTGTGATTTAGTGAACAGACTTTCAGTAAATGTTACCATGGTTAGTATTGGTCCTGCATTGGCCAATCTGTTTAATGCTTCCTGGTCTTTCAAAGATGATTTTAGGTAGCCAGGTTTCTGATGTGAATGAAAGTACTTCTGATAACAAGGTCTTTACTGAGTTGGAGTGAGTCAGTTCCTACCGGCAGAACTGTTTGTTAAAATTACTGCCATTTCCTGCATTATTTGTTAAAAATCACTTCTCACCATTTCTATTTAGTAGCACTGATGCACCCTCTCTGAAGATTTCTGCTACCAAACCTCTGCTCAGTAAAGTCCTTCAATACTTAATGAACACAACCTAAATTAAGACACCCTCCATATACACCCTCACAGCTGAAAACCTGCATTTGCTTTCCTGTACGGAAACAGCCTGTCTTAACTTTTTTTACTAAATAAAACAATTATAAACCATTGATATTAGCAAACCCTGTTAAATACTTGCATCCTGCTCTGTTGATCAATATCAATATATTGCTTCTTTCCAAGATCTAATATTCCCACAAAGACTGCTCCTGCTTGAGAGTTTTAAAACCACATCCACAACTTCAGCTGCAGGCAATAGATGTAGAGATGACCCAATATATCACAGAAATGAAGCTTATGAGGGTATTTAGGTGCAATTGTTTGGCAGGAAGTTTTCTGGATTTCCTACAATTATCAGAGACAAGAATGAAAACAAACAAGAGTAAGAGGGAGAATAAAGACATGAGATATTAATTCTTAGAGTCACTGAGCTGCAGCATACAAAATGAAGCCGAGGAACATAAGCCACATGTTGGTGAACTGCTGAATGATACCAACTCTGCTTTCTAGCATTAGAAATTCTAGCATTTCTACATTAGAAGATGCCATGAAATTAAAATGCAAAGGAAAGAATGTGACTATCTACTTTAATTTTCCCCAAAGGACAATGCAACTTATCACAGAAGCTCCATAAAATGTGGCCTAATAATGACGATTTATAAACTCAGAAAACACCATTATGTTCACCTGGTTTGATCTCTGGTACAGTTTATAATATATTCTTCCATTGAGGACTTCTTGCATCAAGTCTATAACTTTTGGCTGCATTGGGATTCTTCTCCTAGAAAAACATCCCAACATAAAGACATAAAGTGATGGAGAATTAATGATGTGCTTTGTAATTTGCTACAAAGAACCCCCATGGTTAAAAAATGTGTGGTTTATGTCCAAAATGATTCAAAGGCTTTTGTCCATTGGCTTTTGCCATGCCTCTGTCAGCTAGGGTAAAGAACTTCTCATTATCAGAAGTCTTCTCTCCATGTTCCTACTCTTAGATTAGAAGGTGACAGAATCATAACCTTTTCTCAGATAAACTAAACAAATCAATCTACCTTGTTTAGTCTTTGACTGAAAAGAAGGTTTTCCAGACTCTATAAATTCAAACACTCTTCTAGACTCTTTGCTTTGCAAGATTTGGTTTCACATCTGAAATATTGAATGTATTTTCTGCTTCTATTTGTAGGACTTTCCCTGGTTTCATTGACATTTCTGCAGCTTAAGTCAGGCCACCTCATCGAACGATTCAGAATGCTCGCTGAAATCAGTGTTCATTACAATTATTTCTTAAAACTCAAAGCTCTTATGATTAATTAGTGTAGGGACACTGTCTGATCACTTCCTTCAGATCTACAGTGCAGCACAGTTATGATCCAGATTTTTTCAGGTTTTTAGAGAGTTCTGATGGAATGTGTTCACATCACGTTTGCAAAAAACTCCTCTCAGAAAAACACAAAAGGTTTCTTCCTTGCATTTATTTTTATCACAGTGTTTATTCACAGCTTTTCACTTCTAGATAGCTGCTTCATACACAGCTTCTGATGGCAAGGTTGGAAAGCACTATGATTTGATTTACTTATTTATTCGCTTTTTATGTCACACGTCTGGTGGTCTTGGTCTAGTTTGAGTGAGCAAATATCTTCCTCTAAATATGACCAAAATAGTAGTAGAGTTTACACACTGATTGATCAAAGGCTGCAAATACCACAGACTACCTTCCCTACTTGCACATAGGAGAGGTACTAGCAGTATTTGTGACAGCATATGGGCTAGTTCCTTATCAACTCTAAAATATTTCCAAGCTACATCATAAGGCAGAGGAGTCGAGATATTTTGACTTGGTTACTCTGTCATGTATGATAAGGAAAGGCTTTGGTAGCTCTAAGGCTAAAGGAGATGATTCAGGCAAGAGTCTTACTATATTACCAAGTGTGTGTGTATATATATATATACACACACATATATATGTGTTTATGTATGTATGTATGTATATTAACCTTTCTTCTCATTTACATGTGTTTCAACAGTCTTACAGAAGGTGGTAGCAGCTACCCTAAAGAAAACTTTACATGACTTCCTTTTACAGGAAATATATGTTGGGTTTTTTTAGCTGGAGACCACTTTGCTTTTTAATCCTATATAGTTTATATAGGAAGCAGTTGAATTCTTCTCAAGTGAAAATATGTTAAGGAACAGGAACATTTCATGTGTTTTTCATGTGTTTATGGCCAAGAAGTCAAACTTAAATGAGATTCTCAGCACCATAATCTTTTAGCAAATGTTACCAGCTGTTCAGTGCCACACTTTCTTCCTTCTAAAAGCAAGTAAGAAAGTGAGAATCCATCATACCAGTCAGCTAGTGGTTTTTAGTACCCTTACCTTGACAGATGATACATCAGAGTGCCTGTCTTCCTGAAAATTTTAATTTTAATGGGCTGAAATCCATCTTCCTGCAAATACTAAAATAAAAATATGCATCAAGTCATTTGCATACGACTTGAGCTTATATGTATATATATAGGCTCCCTTACATGTTCTTCTGAGAAATAAAACTTAATTTTTCTTCTATGTCTATTTATTATGTCTTCCTGTATTTTTGTCCACTGAAAAGGCCAATGAAAGTGTGAGAATACTTAACAAAAATAAAGAGATGTATAATTGGTAAAAAACTCCTGAGAAATTTGACAAGAAATTAATTCAAGTGAAAGGAAGAAACAAACAACCTCATGAAAGGGGAATAAAAGAACTCCAAAGAAAACATTTTCTAAGTGTTACAGTCAGTGGGATCCCAGCAAAATGCTCCTTCTTCATACATCTATAATCCTATGTTATATATAATTCTAAATTGTATATATATAATCATATGAATATATCATCCCCTGTAGTCATATAAATATATTGTTACCTATATGCTGTATTACCTAGACTGCCTCCTGCTCATGGCTGTGCAGAGCCCTGCATGATGGAGTATGGATGCTAAACATTATGTTAGATGCTACAGTAGTAAAGGTCAATATATAAATTTACTGTAACAAAGACAAATAAATTATCAGGGGGTGAACATGTTTTTTAACCACTATAATCTTTGTCCACACAATAGCAAAACAATATTTACCACTGAACAGCTAAAATGTGTGAAGGAGAATAGCCTCTAATCTAGGCTTTTTGCCAGATAGGTGTGACCTTGGTGGCAATGGGAAATAACAGATTGATTACACTGTATGTTTTTAGTACAATAGAAACTGTCCTGGAAATACGGGTTTTGAAAATTTTCTCCTCTCTGGCAAACAAGAACTCCTTTGAAAAGTCAGTTAAAACCATAAGCCTTATATACCTGGGTGTATACCTGCCAGGGTAGCCTCACGCCACTGGGCTCAAAGCAACAGTGGAGAGGAGAAAACAAATGGGGCACATTTCAATCCACAACATCGGGTATTTTCATTTCTTTCATGGGAGAGCTTGCCAAAAATAGAATACCTGAGATGCAAGCTTCATCTGGATGTCTGTATCAAGTAAGAGCTTCTTGATTTTATATATATAGCCTCATTGTCACTCAGCTCCAGCCTGTCTGACCCATTAACCTGTTAGAACACCAGCCTTTCCCAATATTATCAGTCTGCAGTGTCAAACTGCCAACTTATCCTGTATATCCACACTTTCCCTTGTACTACTCTTAAATTATAGAAAAACTCCATCTAAAATCCAAACCTCCATTACCTCATCTTTCTTCAAATCCTCACTCACAGCTCACATCTCTCACATAACCTACTCACGTCTTGCTTTTTTGCTACTTGTTTACTTCCAACCTCTACCCTTCCATTAGCAACCACAAAAATACTAGAAATGTGTGAATACCTGATTTCATTTTTGTTATTGTCTGCTGACTGAAGTGAAAAATAAAAATCACTATTTTCACTTGATAATTCACTTTAGTTTCATTTCTAGTCAGTCTGGCAAAAATGAAAAGAAAGACAACATTATGTTGAATTGAGAAAAGTATTTTCTTGACCCTAAATAAAGTAACTCAATGTTTCTTACGTTATATTTTTCATTAAAAATAAATTCTCTTCAAAAAACATTCTTTTTATATGAAACTTATTTTTTCCAGCTTTTTCCTTTTTTGAACAGTGTGTGCATATTTTGGTTGACATAGAATCATAGAATCATAGAATAGTTAGGGTTGGAAAGGACCTTAAGATCATCCAGTTCCAACCCCCCTGCCATCTTTTGTTTTCAGCAAGAAGATTTGATAGAAAAAATTCCCCATACTCAGAAACATAAATGAAACAGAAATCATTATAATACTTCTTCAGCTATGTTCATTTTTGTGCAAATTCAGTCTTCATGTGTTTGTGTCTTTTAATCTATAAAGTTTGCTGGGCAATGATGCCTCCTTTTAGTGTTTGTGCACTACCAGCCACAACCTTCGTATTGACTTTTTACCCACAGTCCAAACCAAATGCCAGTAAAGGATGTAAATCATTTCCCTTTCTTGTCCTTTCCAGATTGAAACCTAGATCACGTGTCTCACAACAAATATGCTGAAGAGAAATAGCCACATGAATAAAATAATCATATTTATAAAGTCAAGTGGGAGCACTTTAGTGCAGTTCAATGTATGAGCACAAAACTATTAGCAAGAACATAAATTTTGCCAAGAAAGTTGGTGATGATTCATTCCTTAAAGGATTTATCTATACCCATTAGTTTAAATCTTCAGCAAGACAATAGCAAAAAACATAGTTCAGGTGTCAGCTTAAAGGTCTGAAAAACATTGGAGAAGCTCTGGATAGGAAAATTCTTTTTTTTGGTATGCTTTATCCAGTTTCAAACCCAAACCCTCTTGGGCATGAGTGTGTAATGAGTTGATGAGTATGGAGTTGATTGCACATGGCTGCTGTTCCGAGAGGTAGGTAGAAGAGAAAACAAATCATCCAAACAAGGAGCAACCCAGTATCTATCTAGGGGTGTAGTGAAGTCAGATAAAAAATGGGTAGAGTCCATATGCATATATATATGTATACATACACATATATTTCTTAATTGGCATTTGAAAAGACAATATTGCTGTTGAGTGAGGATTTACTCTGGCGGGTTTTGTCTATCCAAAGCCATTGATGCTGTGTTCCTACTCCGGGGCTGTACATAGGAACTGGACACTACAAAGTTGTAGGCTTCTGGAATGATGGTTAGCTTCTTCATGCCATCAAAGCCAAGCTGCCTGTTTAAGGAACAAAAGATAATGGCACAGCATTAGATTTGTCTCCTATGCTCCCCAGCTGGAGTATATAACATGTTCTGCAGACTCAGGACTTGCTAGTTCTATGGGAATGTTGCATTCAGTGGCAGAAATGCTGGAGGGGAGCAATGATCTCAAATGTATGGTCTATTTTCAATTAGGATCTGCAGTGTCCTTTCCTAATATCACAAAAAGGCCTTAGAGTTCCAGTATATCCTTAAGACATCATATAAAATAACTGCACTAATTATTCCTAGCCTAGTTATAGAATAAAATGATCCTTTTATTTTTAACCTGCTCTTCTGATCCTCTTATAAATTTGCAGCACTTTGATGGTTTGGGACTATAATCAGTATTTCTCCATGAAAACTTATCATCTGATTAAGCACTGTTGGTTCAAGCTGATAGGAAGAATTGCCTGAAAATAAGGAATCACTTCTGAGCTAAGTGTTGCAATTTTAAAACCAGTACTTAAAAGGTAATGTAATTAGTCAGGGCTGTACCTAGAAACATTTTGAAGATGGCTAGAATGAGTGACATTTCTTGCTTAGCTGTGCAGTTTGGAAATACTAAAAAATGATTCAAGTTCCCAAAGTAACTTTTGTTTTGAACTTTGTACACTTTAGATGTAGAAAACTAATTGGAAATTTCTTTGAGGTGATGCTTTTCTGATGCCCCCCCCCAAGAAAAAAATGCCTTTGCTACAACATTGCTCCTGCATCATAGCATTTATTCAGACCAAAAAGCAATTTCAAGCAACCCAGCTTTGAATCAGATTGAGCAAAGACTAACCCGACTTTCGATCTTGAAGATGCTCTTGGAGGAAGCACATTAGACAGGCTCATTTAGTACACAATCTGCTGATTAGCTTTCAATTTCTTAGCCATCTGGTAAAGCTTCATGGTGGTTACTTACTTCTTAGCATGTAACCACGTATGCTGGAATTGTGGTTTACTGTCCCAGTGTGCATCTGTCATGGAGGAATCAGACACTTCACTTGTAAGACAGAAGCAACAATATGCTTTGTTGATAAAACAAATGTGACAGTCATTAAATATGATCCAACAGCAAAATTCATTAGATAATATATTTCATAGGGGACAGAGTTTATACATAGAACTGTCAGGAGGACCCTTCCATTGAGTCAAGAGGTTCAGAGAGGACCCCTTTGTCTTCTAAATTCCTTCTCAGAAGGGAGTTTGGGTGTAGCTGGATCCATTCCTAGTCTCAGACTCAGTCAATGGTTTATGCCTAAATGAATACATATATATAAATACATATATAGATATATATATGCACAATCAATCCTTTATATCACTTAGTCAAGGTTTCAAGGTTTATCATACTATTAGTCACTATCATGGAGGCCCACAAAATTGACTTAGATAGGTTACAAAACCCAAGAGAAACTTATTCTAACCAAAAATCATTTAATACTCCAACATCAGTAAATTACAGGTTCTAAATGCCAAGTGGAATCAAACACTGCATGGCTGACTTACTTAAGTGTAAGTTTTAAAGGGAATTAACCCAAACCATGTTTCATTCACCAGTTAAAATGAAGACTCTTAACCTTGAGGAGTTTCCTCAGGCAGTGTCCCCACCCAAGAGGAGAGTTGTCCCCTGCAGACCTGCTGCTCCAAGGAGGACTGAAGGACTCAACCCTTCCTCTCCATTGGGACCCCATTTATACCCTTCTTGAATTTGATCTGTGGTCAAAAAATATGGTCTGAGGGCTCTTGGCTTTTGACTGAAGTGTGGGTCTAGCCATGGGCAGTTGTCCAACCCTGTTGTAGCCAAAATCAGCAGATTTTGTGGTTACCAATGTACTGTGGTTCAATGGTCCTTCCATCAGGGTGAGTACAACTGCTAAGTTAATTCAACTTCAGCCATCATAGAGTGAAAGAGAATTAAATTTACCTGCATTGGCTTTCTTCTTTCACAAGACAAGGGCACACACATGAAGAAATGCCATGTTGTAACTTGTAAGAATTAGCACTTTCCTCTTGGATCTGAACGTGACATTACAGATTGGACCAAGGAAAGCAATACTTGGGCTAGGATTGCTTTTTGGCTAATGTTCAAAGCTTCGGCTGTAGGATACCTTAAAATTCAGCATCATTGGTATTTTATGAATGAGACTGAAAACTTACAAAATTAGGTGTTACTCTGTAGTTGCCTACTCTAGCAGGTGTTCTGTTGCCAGATGTCATATTCTAATTGCTTTGATGGAAAACTAGTAAAGAAACCTGCTGGTTGAAATGGAATTACGTGACGAAACTCGAGTTAATAAACATGAATATAGAACAGTATGAAATGGATAAAGATAGAAAAGACTTTACTGAGGGTCAGGGTTATGGATGGTTCTGCAAGAGCATTAGGAAATAGAAATAGTTTGCGATAAATGTTGCGGGTACAACTGTAAGAACAGGTTCAAATTTGGAAATGAAGAATTGAGGGCTTTTTATTTTTAAGGAATTAAATGCATTTTCTTAGTATACTTGAAACCTCTTCATTCTAAGAGAAAAGAGTGGATATTTTTAATGACTATCTGTTCAGCAGCAACCTAGTACAAACAACCTGCACATCATTTTGCTTCTATGAGCACAAACCTGGCTATTTTCAAAGCTGTGTAACCTGATCCTCTTTTTTCTTCCTTGTAAAAGTTGCTAAATCAAATGTTCTTTCACATAATCAGTAATGGATGGAATGTACAGATGTTTCATCATCATTTAACATCGAGTAAACCTCTCTCCAGAGCTTCTCCAGATTTTCTCATCTATGTACTCCCCCATTTAAAACTATGACTGATTTTTGCTACACTAAGTACTTTCCACAGAGTGACTTTCTTTAACAGTATGTCATTGATTATTTTTCCTATGGCATTCTCTTTTCATCTTTGTCTGGTGTTCTGTTGTTTTGTTGTTGGATGGGTTTGCTCATATTTGGAGGGAATGTCTGGTATGGTGACTTATTTCACGATGAACCTATCTATTGGAAGGTAGTACCAAGTAAAAAACCTTCTATTTCCTTCAGACTTGTATTTATCGTGGCTCAGCTGAGCATAGCGAAGTGTTAAACAGTTGTATTACGGTGAATGTTTGACACAATCCAGTAAGTCCACAACTCAGATGACACTGCAGTCACTGTGAGAGAGGGACAGTATCAGCAGCCTGATTAAATATCAGCACCTTGGAGGAAAGCTTTGCCTTGCACCCTGTGACATCTCGTGACTTTTGTTTAAAATGTGTGTAATTTTGTAGATACGGCACGTAGAGATATTAATCAGCTGCAACAATAAAACAGTCTTGCTTTTGTACCCCTGCTAAAGCTCTTTTCATGCAGTGTCATTTGCGGCTCAGCAGCCACATTTATCTGAATGCCTTGTACAGCCCACCCAGTCCATGGGAGAACATTCCTTACTCTATTTTCCTATAGAAAACCTTTCTAACACATTTTCTATGCCAGGTTTATGATCCACGATTAATCCTGCAGTCACATCCATCTTCACTCATCCCACAGCTGTGCAGGATCCCCCAAAATGTCAGAGCACAACTCCCCTGCTATTCCATAATCCTCTCACTTTGCTGATGGCCCTGATTTGGCTAAAAACTCCAAATGTGAATGGTAGAGGAGGAGGTTAAATTGATCCCTAACAAGACAGCTCTGACAAAATCATGTAGGAGGATTTCTTTCCCTTTCAAACCTGCAGGCATATAAGTAGACTAGAACTAACAAGTGCCAAATATAAATGTGGTACAAACTGATTTCTTTTTAGTTCAGCGGAGCAATGCAGCTTTCATCCAGGTGATGATCTGGCCCTTTGTTTCTCATTAGTAAGAAATAAATGTATTTTTATAGACAGAGGTAAAAAAGCCTCAGCTCTAAAGATTGTTCATCACTTCTGGTTTAGCATCACTTGGATTAGGCTGGGAAAACTTAATTAAAACAAACTAAACTTAAATATCTTAGGAGAATTTATGCGCAAGGCACTCCCTTCTTTCTGTATGTGTCTTTGACCCTCTGATTGCTGTTTACTTTCTGCAGTGTTGTAAATTGTAAATCTAATGTAATATAATCTAAAATTGTAAATCCAAACAAAACCAAATCAGTGGACTACAGTTATACTGTGCTGTTTACACAGAAAAAGGTTTGTGCTGGCCTCATAGCAGGGGGATAGGCAAGAACGTGACATTTACCTCTGCTGTTTGCCAACAGCCAGCTGGTCTGACAGGGTATGCGTATTAGCAGGACAACTGGCATAGGCAAATCTTCATGCAGCATGTGCCATTTCTTGCAATGAGGGGTCAAAAAAACTGGACACATTAAAAGCTGGGATACTTAAAGATTTTGAGGAGTGTGTATAGGAAATGTAGGACAGAAATCCAGAGAAAGATTAAGTATTTTAATACTATCCATGGAAGAGCTTACTGTACCTTATGTGTAAATAACTGATATTTGGGTCCTTTTAAGATGAGCTTCCTTAGAAAAGCTGCAATACCTTGCCCATCTTAGGGTCTCTGATGATTAAATAATTTTGACTTGATTTTTATAAATACAGAAAATCTGTGGCTGGAAGCTTTTCCTTCTCTCTATTTAAATTTGCAGTGCAAAAAAATATTCACATTAGAACAGTTTTTGTTAGGGAAAGGGTTCTTCTCCCTGTAGGACCATAAAGAATTTGGAAAGATAAGAGGTGATAAAGAATTAGGGTGCTTTAGCTATTTACTTGATTGTAAGAGCCAGTTCCTGAAGGGGGATATTACTATAGCCTAACTACTTCGGTTTCTAAGAAGCTGTAAGTACATATATCCTCTCCCCAGAGTACTTACTAAACCACATTATTTCTCCCTACACTGCACAAAGCATGATCATCTTGAGTGCATCAGTGGTTATTTGCAATGGTTATTTGCAGTGGTTTGTGTCAAAGGTTTTGGTAGCAGGGAGCTAAAGGGGTGGCTTCTGTGAGAAGCTGGTAGAAGCTTCCCCCATGTCCAATGGAGCCAATGCAGGCGGCTCCAAGAGGGACTCGCTGCTGGGCAAGGACGAGCCCATCAGTGATGGTGGCAGCTTCTCTAATATTACAGATTTGAGAAGGGGGAAAAAGTGGGCAACTGCAGCTGAGATGTGGCCACCCCGTCCCTGGCTGTGCTCAAGGCTAGGTTGGATGGGGCTTGGAGCAATCTGCTCTAATGGAAGCTATTCCTGCCCGCGGCAGGGTGTTGGAACTGGATGAGCTTTCAGTCTCTTGCAGCCCAAACCATCCTGATTCTATAATAAATAATAAAACCACTTAATTTGGGGGCTTCTGCAGATAGAAAGGAAAAAAAAGCTGGAACCTAATTTTGTACCCTTTGCTAGAGCCTTCTTAATCACTGAGTAGACTGCAGGAGGTGAGGGGAAGCAAAGAAGTCGCCAGACCTGCTGTTTGGCATGAGAAGTAAAGAACTTGGAACCCATTTACTGCCTGGAACTGTAATGTACTGGTCTGCAGTCCACTTGTCCTGGAAAGATGGTATTTCTAATTTTCATTTTACTGACACTAAAATAGTTCCAGGATGAAACATAAAGACACAGGAGACTCAGAAGGCACATATGAGCCAACTCCAGGAGGTCTGCCTAACAGCCGGAAGCAGCAGCTCCTCTCTTGTGCTACAGTCCCATGGCTCTGCACCCCATTACTCTTACACCACTTCGCAATAAAGGCATCAGTTTTACTCCAGCTTACACTTTGGCTCCATATAGCTAGCAGCTTAATTTCCTCTGCCCTACCATGACATAATTTTCCAAGTGTATTTGGATTGACTCATTAAATTGCTTCCTTTTAATCTTTATAGATGAACATTGGCTGTATTACATATCATACACCCACCAGGACTCCACAGAACTTTCTTGAAGGGTAGTCCAGTACCATTCCATCACATTTATCTAAGCATCTAAGTCTCTTTTTGAAGATGCCAAATGTTCTTTCAATTACTATTCTGGTCACTTTTTTGAGTTTCATTATAATTTGTACTGATACCGTTTTCAGACAAAATCTGGAGATAAAAAAATATCTTTCAAGAGACATCCACTGTCACCTTACACAGAAATTGTTATAAAATCAGTCCTCAATGTATTAGAATGTACTGGTATTGCTAAATATTTGCTTACTAAGAAAATGTTCTTTCCAACATACTGGTTGGAAATAACATTACCAAAAACTCTCAGAGGGAGAGGTGAGATGCATAATACAATAGTATTAAAGCTTATTTGCTCCATATCTTACTCTTACAGTTTCAGCTTAGATATGGTATCCACACAGCTGCAACTTATCAAGCTACCTTGTAATTTACATCTTTATAATTCTCTGTAACTAATAAAAGGTACAATAATTAAGGTGTTAACTGAACAAATGGAGGATCTTGTGATAACAACCACTGCTCACTCCTTCCCTTCCACCACTGTTATTAGCATTTGGTGCTTCATTAAGTCAAATTCAGACCACGCTACTCCTTTGTTCTTACACAATCCTGTGTTGTGGGCAGTGATCTGGCAGCTTCCCTCCCATCATCAGTGACTTCTTGTTGTTCTTGCAGTGTGAAAGAGGGAGTTTCACCCAAGGCAGACCAAGGAGCCAGTGTACATCATCACATCATAGGCATCTGCAGCATTGAGGACAAGTGTTTAAGATAATTTCTCATTAACATTTACTAGACCATACCCTGTGGCTATTGCTCCAGGTTTAGGCATATTAAAGTCAAAGGAGATACTTGTACTCTGTACAAGATTTGGATCCTTTGTTGTTTTAGTGCCTTCTGTACGGTTGGGACTTTAAAGAGGGAGCCATGCTGTAAACGAAAGCTACATAAGCCTCGACCCACTTTTGGGAAAGGGATGTTATTACATACTACCTAAGAGGCTCTTAAGATACTTCTGGCCACTCAATAAATAATGAAAATATATATCCAATACTTGAGGCAGCAGCATACTTCTTAATATTCTAAAAAGATCATTATACTTTTAAATAATGCTCATCTTTTATGGTTGCTTGTATGTCTTTTCTTAAATTATTAGTAAGATTATTAAAACATTCAGAGAGCCAAGTAAATCACAGATTTGAACCACTCTCACAGCTTTTTACTGTTAGGTAAGGAATAAGAATTAAAGGGAAGGAATAAAGCAGTTGAGAAAGTATCAGCAACGTACAACTTAAGTGCCTTTCAGTTGTTGAATGGTAAGCTCTTATTTTATTTTCCACATGATCTTGAATATCTTTATTTTGACGTTTGCTGTTATATGATTGTGCCCCCTCAAACACGTTCATAGCCAGTGCTGCAATTAGATATTCTTAGTACCCATGTGCTATTTACCCCTACATAAATTTACACCTATTGAGCCTCTGAAAGTGTTATCTTGTACATGGTGCCTCCTAGCTTTAGTTTCTCCATGTCTAGAACCTGACTAAATGCACAATGGCTTGGAGTGCTGAGTGACAGTAGTCTTTGAACACATGTTCTTACTGTGCTTAGCTGGAGAGGTTTTATAGACAAAGAGATTTTTCCTTTGTCTTTTTATGAAAGGCACTATACGGGTGCCCCCCACTCAGGAGCATCTCCAGTTCCCTCACGGCAGCCTGCAGCTGCTTTTTATTCACAGCCTGCTTCTGGTGTCATTATTTCTGTGATTCTATACACACTCACAGAATCAATTTGTCTGTACATCCCCAATACGTAATAAAAAACAACTGATCCCTGCTGTTGTCCTGTGCATGGTACAAAGCAGTGTACTGACAGATCCACCTAAATATGTGTGCGAACAAGTTTGCTGTCCTTGAGCCAAATGGCCTTTAACAGAGTCAGAGCCCTCACATAAAGCACTTGTTTTCTCATCAGCTTTATACAAATAACCAATTTCCAGGAGCACTTTCCATTTTACTCCCTATTACTCCAAGCTCTCCCAAACCATACGCATTTATAACCTGCTAACAGGACAAAAATGTCAAAACATTAAAATAAAAGCATAAAATAAATGCATCTTGCTCCTTGCAAGTCAGCTGCAAAAGTTGTATTAATGTCAGTATGGAAGGGAGAAGAAGAGTGAAGGTAGCTAGGGTCTGAATAGTGAAAAGAAACCAAGAGTTTCTCTAATGTTTCATGATAATAATTTTTCACAGCATTACATAATGTGCCACATACAGTCGTATGGAGCATCTTTTTCTATTTTCCCATTCCCTACTGCTTAACATCTCTGAGACAATTCCACAGTTTGGGTGAGGAAAGAACAAGAGAAAAGTCTGTGTTCTATCCCTGCAAGCGCAATGCCTTTCAACATGTGCTAAGACACAAAACTAACACTGACTCCTGCAGTTCTCTGCTCACTGATCAGCTCTTTCCTGCCTCCCTTTTCAGAATATTACACACTCTGCCTGTCTCCCGCTTCTTTTTCTATAAGCTGTCTGGTTATCTTCTTCCTTGCTTCAAGGTATTCCCTTTTCCTTCTTTCTTAGCAACTTCAGAGCACCAGAAATAAGCAGATATAAAATGATTTCTAATTTCTGGACACAACTCAAGCATATATTGCTGCCATGTTGTAGTCCTTGGATCACATTTTGGGAGACTGTGGCATACACCAACATCCAGCTGACAGCCAGTCTTAGGAGATACAATCAACTGGTAATACAAAACACCCCTTTGCATTAAACCCTATGATTAACCTAGGCGTGCAGGACACATCTGGGTTAATTTCAGGGAGGCATATCTATGAATTTTAATTAAAGAGATATCTTTAACCATAATTTACCAAGTGAACTCTATTTTTGGCAACTCCTTCTCCAACCTATAGTTCTTATGTTCTGATGGTAAGAAACCCAAAACCTCAAAATACCCAGTCCTTTCCGTACCTCTGAATGTGAAGACTATCCCATTTGGCAAATACGGTCCCTCACAAAAGCTTTGAATCAACTTCATCCTGTAAATGCACTGACACCAAAAAGACGCCTATTTATTTAATTATTACCTGCACTATTACCTAAAACATAGTGGTCCAGCAGCACCAATATTATACGAGTTCCTTATGCAAGATGTCATCAGTGAAGTCTGTACAATAGATCTGTGTCATTTTTATGCCTGTACCTTTGAGAGTTCTTATTTACAAAGGACTAGATGCAATTCCCTCTATCTACTTAAGATTTCACTTGGCATTGTGCTACTGGGACAAAACCCAGAACTGTTAATATTTTCATGCAATGGCTCGTATCTACACCATTGACTTTCATTTCAGGAACCACTAGAAACAGTTTATCCAATGCTGAGTGTCATTTATTTTTCAGTCACTTGTTATACAGAGCAGCAAACAAAGTCAATTAAACTAGCAATACTGTATCCAATGACACAACTCATTTATAACACTAAAGCTATGTTCTTGTGGGTTTACAATGATGCAGATGGAAGTTAGAGTATTTGAAATTAGTCTTCATCCTGACTGAAAAATACTGAAAATTAAGGCATTAAAATATGCCGGGAAGCTTTCCCAAAAGGAAAAAGTTCTGTTTTGACAGAAATGGCTTCATCTTGACATATTTATAAAACAAAACAAAGATAAAATAGAAAGATTTGTAGGAACTGTCATAGCAACCTGTTTTGATTTCATTTGCCAAAACTCTGTTATGGAAAATAACTCATTTTTACAGTGTATTTTATGTAGCCTTCATGAAGAGATCATGAAATGGAATAGATCCTAGTACCCTCTCTGAGGAATTACCAGATTAGGATAGTGATAGGTGTATTCCCTCCACAACATATTATTGCATGTTCTACGATCATTATAGTTCACTAGACACTCCTTCAATATTTCTGAGCTGGCTCATTCATTTAATGAAATAGCATTTATCTGTTTTCTTTCTTCAAGGGATGCCTCATTCAGCTGGCATTCAAATATGAAGAATGCTTTGAAAATGTAAATATTCCTGCAGTGTCCTTCCCATTTGAGGTGTGCTTCATGTAAGGTATGTAAGGCCTTAATGTAACTTGACCCCATTGATCAAGAGGTGCAACCAAGTTCAGAAGCAATAAACTGCATAATTCAATTTGAATGTGCAGAGTATTTTTGATATTGAAATCAAGATTTTTACCTATGTTTGGCAAGTTAAATTTCATATGGAGTATTCTTTTCATGTTTCTCTTATTTCTTTCACTGTTAATAGGTCCATTTTGTGGATTTTCAGAATATCATTTTATTTCTGCTTGAAACTACATCCATCTCCAAACTGGAAGTGGGTGAGCCTGCTGCTAGATAACTGCCTGCCTTCGTAAGCTTATGTGATTATTCGCACGGGTCATGACAAACAAACGCAAAGAATTCTTTGTATCATGCTTTAACTGTAAATGAAAAGTGAGGACAGGGCAAAGGGGTGTGAAATACTCCAGGATTGTTGCTCACAATTTATTAATGTGTTCAGAATCAAAACCACTAAGTTCTATGTTGCTGTATTGATACTGTAGATGAGGAAAGATTTCTTAGTTGAAGTACATGATCTCTGGAAGGAAAAAAAGTTTGACCCTTCTAAAAATGTGTATTAACAAGATTCTGCAAATTAGGTCACAAGGTCCATTAAGATGCAAGAAAATTTCAGCTTGCAACAGATTGGTCACCACCAGTAGTGGCTCTTGTCATCAAATTTCCATTGCTTAACTTTGTTCGTGATTTTTCCTCTTCTTCTTTTACTTACAGCTGCTGCTCCTTTAGAAAAATCAACTTTCTGTAATTTTCATGATTCATGAAGGCCTGAAGGAAAAGACCAGAACCATCATCAGTCTTTTCATTTCTGACGCAGCCTACTAACAACTTCATTAACTTTCTTCAGGCCATGTTTGAGTTAAAAAGTCTTTAGTGCATTTTAAAAGATGTGAATGGGAAGATGCTTCATCTTGGGCTTCTGTCAATAGAAGAAAAAAAAATTAGGGATTTTACATACTTCAAGACATGGAAGATAATTTCTGTAAACATTATTGTGTCTCAAACAAAACTTGATTGTATCTCATCACGACTTTGTGCCCACAAGATGGAAAACGCATTTAAGTAATTACATTTCTTCTGACAAAACCGATGTTTAGCAGGTAATATATCACAAGTGTCTGTTTTATGCCCTACTTAAGTACAGACAATCTTTAATATAGTGCAAACCATAAATTACAAACAGAAGGAAAGGTTAATAAAAAGAAAAGCACGCTTCTTTTTCTTGCAAATGAAAAGCTCTGCTGCTAGTTTCCTCTAGATTACCAAGATGCAATGTCAGATACGGATATTCCCAGTCATGTTTTGTCTACTAAAAGTCTCAGAAAGACAACAGGAGTTTGTATAATAAGGCCTGAGAAATGATCAGAATTTAGCCCAATACTTGCAAATGACATTTCAGAAAAGAACTATAATTCAGTAGAGGAATCCAGCAATTTTCACATGGATGAGCAAGGACCAGACAGCTTTCCATCCCACCTTGTATGTATAGAAAGCACAACAGCATGTAATAACTGAAAAAGCAGGATGAAGACCATAATTTCCCCGAAGTGAAGCAAATCCATTGGCTGTTTTCTTCAACACAGGAATACTTAATGAACTGCATTTGGAGCCCTGGCAGCACAGAAACACCTTCTGTTCCTTTGACTGAAAATTTCAAAGAGAGTCATTCTTACTTTCTGATAGTTATTAGCATCCAGATATTAATCCTTCTCCCTAAGTCTTCCTGTGGTTAGGAAGACAAAGCAATTCCAGGGACAGCGCAGTAATAGAAGACAAGTTTATCTAGTTCTGCAAAGGCATGAGCCAAAAATACATCCTGCAGTTTTTAATTTGTGCATCTTCTGCAGGGCTCCTCTACCACCTCCCGTCCCTTCTCTCTCACACTCAGCCCAGATCTCTCCTTTGGTTTCTCTCTCACTTGCCTTTTTCTGCTCCCTCACTAAGACATAAACAAAACATATAATCTGTGAACACATGAGCTATATTTTCTTACAGCTTGCAACATAATTGTTTCCCTCTGATAAATTTCAGTCATTGAAATACACAATGTTCTGGCATTGTGTAGGATTCACAGTCATGGACAGATTTCCTGTTGTTTTGATGCTGTGTGCAAACATAAGAAAATTGAGGTTGTTTTCAAAGGAGCTAACAACATCAGCAGCACCAGACAAGAAGTATTTACAAACAACAGATGGGAAACAGCTAGAAGGTGCTGGTCAACGTGGAAATCAGCACTCACTGCTTAAGAGCTGCTTATCTGATCAAGGTTTCTGTAAGATAGAAGAGCTTTAAGATATAAACTGCAAGTTTTCTGATGCAAGCATAATTACGAAAACAGATGTAGAGACAGTGAGGCAGCTTTAAAGAAGTGAGTTACTCAAGGAGGCTTGAGGAAGAGCTGAGAATTTATTTTTCTGAGTCACAATTTATAAATTTCATAAATGTGTGAGATTCTATCACATTTGAATCAGATATTCCACAGTTTGTAGCACATTCTCTGAGCCTATTCAATCTATAAAAGCCCTTCTTTCTCTAGGCCCCTTTCAAAATACACACATCACCCTTCTTGAAATTACAGGATGAGAGATCATAAAATCACAGCAAGGTTTGGGTTGGAAGGGGCCTTAAAACTCCTCCAGTTCCAATCCCCTGCCATAGGCAGGGACACCTCCCACTAGAGCAGGCTGCTCCAAGCCCCTCCAAACCTGGCCTTGAACACTGCCAGCGATGTGGCAGCCACAGCTTCTCTGGGCACCCTGTGCCAGTGCCCCAGCAGCCTCGCAGGTAAGAACTTCTGGTTTAGATCTAGTCTAAATCTACCCTCTAATGGCCTTCACAAACACACCCCCTGCCCTGCTCATAGGTGACATCAACTGCAGTTCAAAATTTAAACAAAATTTAGAGTATGCTTCCACGGTTTTGAGAAGAAACCAGTTAAGGAAAAGGCCTTATAAAAGTCTGCTATGGAGATCACTGATCTAGTGAACATTAGCCTGACAACAGCAAAGAGCAGGTATTTTTTTTGTGTTTCTTTTGCATTTTTGAAGTCAGCTTTCTGAAAGAAGTGAAGGGAGCAGTCCCATTCTCTCAGCATAAAGAAGTGGATTGAAAACCCCCCTGTGTTTTCTTCAAAACAGACTGCATCTGCTATGTGCCTTTTAGCTGTTTCAGAGGTACGAGTCAGGGTACATCCCTGGATGCTCTGACTCACAGAAGCTCTTGAGCCAGAGAAAACAGTCAAAAGGTGTGGCAGAGGGCATGGCAGGCAGGAGACTCTTCGTGTCAGAACCCACCTTGCATATGACTCCTTACACAATACCTAATTTAAATGACCTGCAGGCTGTGAAGGTCTGTTGTTGCTTACTGTGCGGCTCACGCTAATATCTAGCATGGAACTGCCTCACTGCAGACAAGAAGTAAGAATTATTTGCAACCCACTGCTCAAGCAAATGTGCCAAAAATGAGATGCCTAAGCCAAAATACAGGTCTTTAAAATACCTAGGCAAAAGGTACCCAAATATGTTCAGGGACAGTGAATGATTTTATCTCTGTATATTTATGTGCACCCAGAGAATTAAGTCTGAGAGATAATGTATTATTAATACAAGGCACCAACACATCTTTCAGAGTGGCATGACAATCTCTCTTCAGCATAGGCAGTGAACTATCTACTTTAAAGAAACAGTTGGTTTGTCTTTAAAGATAACTGAGCCTAAAAGAAGCTTAAAGTATTCTAGGTTTCACCTGCAGCTTTCAGAGTCTACTTCAGTTGCCTAAGAGATATAGATCCTCCTCAATTTCTCTCCTTTAGATAAGTTAACTGATTATTTCTGTTAATACCCCGCTAGTTTTAGCTTTTCTATTCTCAGAAATACTTGTCAATAAGGAACAAATAGGAACAGGGGTTCAGGATTAGGCAGTGAAGGAAACAAAATCTACCTAGACACAAAGAGATACTGAGATAGGAACAGAGGAAATAAGAACTCAAAACAGTTCATGTTCTTGA
>JAOEHX010052383.1:34995-48334 GCA_025448015.1 Bolborhynchus lineola
GATAGGACAAGGGGTAATGGGTTCAAACTTAAACAGGGGAAGTTTAGATTGGATATGAGGAAGAAATTCTTTCCTATAAGGGTGGTGGGGCACTGGAATGGGTTGCCCAGGAAGCTGTGAATGCTCCATTCCTGGTGGTGTTCAAGGCCGGGTTGGACATAGCCTTGGGTGATATGGTGTAGTGTGAGGTGTCCCTGCCCATGGCAAGGTGGTTGGAACTGGATGATCTTAAGGTCCTTTCCAGCCCTGACTATTCTATGATTCTATGTGTCCCCCCTGATGCAACATTGCCTCTGTAAGCAAGATGGAGCTAATGCATGGAGGTGAAATGCGTTGTGTGATACAACACCTGCTTATTTTTTTAGATGAAAGAGGCATAATACAGATTTCCTATTGAGATGACTTGAGCTCATGATAAAACTCTTAGAAGCAAAAACTGCAGTTGCTTTAACATGTGCCACTGTATTTATTGAGCACATTTGAATGCAGAGCCCATTTCTTTCTTTTCATTCCTATATCTCTGCAAAAAAATGTATGAGGAAAATCATTATTTCAGTTTTTACCAAAATAGAACAGGATTGATTTTTTTATTGTGTCAGAATATTTGAGTAAAATAAATTGTCTTATGTGCTTGATTTTGATAAGAGGATTTAACAGAATGCATTTTAAATGGTTACCTGATGGTTACATGTGTTGACTTTTTAGATAAAAGATTGTTCAGCCTTTCAAGGGAAGGTATAAAGTAGATAACAGCTACAATCCTCAGTGAGAAGAATCCAGAGTAAGTAGAATAGTTCTATTTGTAAAATACAGGAAGTTCTGTTAATTTAATTCTTGCAATTAACATCCAAAGGTGAATCTTTAAAATGAAGTTGCAGAATTGAAAAGAAAGGACTGCCATTTGTTACCAGTTAGAAAGAAACAATTGCCATTTGCTACCCAGCAATGGTTTTGATTGGGGTCAAAGTGAGAGAGACTCATGTATTTTTATTGCAGTGTGTGAACTAATTTCTAGTTCTTAGACAAATAGTCTTGAGTGCTTACTATAATCAAGTCAGAAATGCAAATTCAGAATTACAGCTGCTTAGTCTAATTTTAAACGTATCTATTATCTCTGTAATCTACATTCTCAGTGCTTAGATGCTGTGCAGAAGTACTTCTAAGAAAAATAAATTGTCAGGAAGTCCATGAATGAAGGAGGATGAGGCTGTGTAAGGATAGAATAGGAATAAATAGAATCAAACAAATACTCCAGTCGGCTGGGAGCAGTAGTCAGAGGCCTCAGCAGTATGCGAAGCTGTCACTTGCCCGTGCTTTCCCTAGAATGCAGGCTGATTTCATTCAGCTGACAAAATGTTTTGGACTTTTGGACTTGCTAAATAGTGTTTCTGGGTCACATCTGATATCTGGCAGGAGCAGGAACATTTAAAACTGTTACTGTCGTATGATTTAATTTTACTTGCATAGCTTAGGGAGAATTCAGTGCATGGCTAACACAGCCATACTGAATCCCTGGGTGCTTTAATCTGCTCTTGAACACTACAAAGTTTTTGGATGACTCTTATCCTTGAAAAAAGTGTTTTCTTGTACACTCCAATTCAAAGCCTTACATTCAAGCCTGAGCTCAGGAAATATTGTGTCAGTGCAGGGCAGGGCAATGGAACTATAAAGATACTTCCTAGGTGGTAAAGGGCAGTTGGGATATGAGTCCTGAGCAGGATTGTCTTCTACTTATGCTCAAACCTTACATAAATTTTATCATTCTTCTACATGCTTTCCTCATATTCTAAATAAGTTAAGTGTGTTTCCACAGTGTTTTTTACAGCTTAACAAATGAATTTTGGCTTGCCTTGTGCTAATTCTGTATTTACTACCAACAGGATTTTTGTTTACAAATTCAGCCCAAGAACCAGAAATTATATCGGACATCTATGATCAATATTTACCTTTAGTTGACAGGGTAAGATATAGCACTTTATTATTAATTTCTGTTATATTTAATTAAGGTTTCCTTAATGTGATCAGAGGAACCCTTTAGCTCAGATGCTTAAGAGTCTCACTTTGGTTTGACAGATCTTTCCAAACTTGGTTGCATCTGAAGGGTGGAGTCAGCTTATCTTTATTTTAATTGCTTTATGGCTTTTGGGTTCACGAGAATGATGCTGAGATGCGCTGACAACATAAGTGTATTCAGGTCTCCTGTCAGCGTAATGAGTTTATTTCTGCTGGGTGCTGACAGTCAGCCAAAAGAAACAAACGAAAAAAGATCACATAGTCCCAAGAACAGCTTCTTGTCTGATTTTCTATAAAAAGATCAGTCAGGAGGAAGGGGAAGCACTAGAGTTGACTATTTATTTATTTTTAAATCAGTTTTCCTTAATGATGTAAAAATTGGGATCTCTTCTTTTAGCCCTCTCTGCTCCATAAAAATGTTAGAGACGGCGTGAGATCCAGTCAGTTGCTGGGGTATCCTGAAGAAAGATTTATTGTATGTTAAGGATGTCGCAGATGTGAGAACTTGTGATGGCTAAAGCCTTTCCTGAGCAACCCTTGGGAGATAATCAACAACAATACCTCTGCTATGAAGACAGCCTGAGAGTTGGGCTTGTTCAGCCTGGAGAAGAGAAGGCTCCTGAAGGGGAGACCTTAGAGCAGCTTCCAGCACCTAAAGAGGCTACAAGAGACCTGGAGAGGGGCTCTGGACAAGGGCCTGTAGGGACAGGCCAAGGGGAATGGCTTTAACTGCCAGAGGGGAGACTGAGATGAGCTCTTAGGCGGAAGTTCTTCCCTGTGAGGGTGCTGAGGCGCTGGCACAGGGTGCCCAGAGAAGCTGTGGCTGCCCCATCTCTCGCAGTGTTCAAGGCCAGGTTGGAGATGGGGGCTGGGAGCACCCTGCTCTACTGGGAGGTGTTGCTGCCCATGGCAGGGGTTAGCACTGGATGTGCTTTAAGGTCCCTCACAAACCAAACCATGCTATGATTCTATGAACACAGTATTTCTTGAAACAGAGTGAGAGATGGTCTCTGTAATGATTAATGCATGGGCAGATCAGAACAATTCATGTTTAGTTACACAAAAGGAACAGCTTCTAAGACTGAAAGCCACAATCCCCAAATAAATAAGATATTGAATTTTGAACACTTCAAGTGTTCTTGGAATTAGTGGCGTGTCCTGAGCAGTTTGTACCTGGGTCTCTATGATTTGGAGTGACCTTGTCCACTCAGCTCTTGGCTATGCTGGTTTGGATGTTTCTCTTGCATTGCTGTTCTTGGTTAAAAAGGTTTTTTTCATTGGGGTGAAACCAAGATCATGTAAGTGAGGAAAGAATTTGGAAATTACTCTTTTAAAAATGCATTTGTAATAAATTTCACCTAGCTTTAATTAGAAATGTCTAACAGTGGTTAGAACTGAAGTTGGCTGTTGGCTGTTACAGCTTGGGTATAGGAAATAGAGGCAAAGCATAGTTGCAATGAGAAAGGTGAGTTGCAGGAAGACTTTTAATGGCTTTGAGTATTTAGAGCTCCTTCAAATAAGAGGAAATTATGTAAATAATAAAAAACCCCACTACTGCGTCTTGAGCAGATGAGCTTCCTTTATACTTTAGAGGAGAAAAAAGAGCACTCATGTTGAATCTTGGCTCTGGTGTTCACATAATAGTCCTTCTGCAGTAAATTAAGTGCCTCAAATCTGAGATATTAATTAAGTGCCTTGAATCTGAAATTTCTGCAATCTCAAGAAATGTGTAAAACATGAGAAAGGCATCACAGTGACCAAATAGAAAGATTTATTTTACTAGGGGCCTCTTCTAGCATTACAGATGGGGTTTTGGGTGTCATAGCTAAGGGACTGGTTTGGATATTCAGATTCTGCAAGATCCCTTAAAATTAATTGCAGATTTTTCATTAATGTTGTAGAGCTCTTACCCAACACTTCTGGCCTAGCTTTGCCTTTGGCTGTGGACTGTGTCTCTGTCTTCTAAGTGTGGCAGGAGCCAGACCCGTATGGTGTCACAATGATACGTAATACATTGGTTAAATCCCTTGGAAATTCAAATACTTATCTGCATTACTTTATAGAGCTTTTCTCCTGAAGTGAGAAACTCATTCTGTTGTTTGGGCCAGTTGAACAAAACATCACAGATGGACTTAGATACCAACTTCCAAGCTCGTAGCACAGTGTTGTACAGACTTTATAATATTGAACTTGCTCTTAAGTTAGTTATAGTAACCACAGCTCATGATTAGTCTTTAATGTGGCAAGGTACATTAAATAATTATGAAGTTTGGTGAGAGTACTGACATTTCAGAGATCCTTTATGTAAGAATTATGAAGGTTGTCTTAAAAGTATGTTATAGATGTTTGCATCTCATATGCAGAATACCCTGTATGAAGATTATAATATTTGTTGTGGGCCCATATTTCTAAATATAGAGAGCACCATGGAAACTATTACAAGATGAGATACAAGATATATCGTAGAATCGTGGAATGGTTTGAGTTGGAAAGGACCTTAAAGTGCATCTAGTTCCAAGCCCTTGCCATGGGCAGGGACACCTTCCATTAGACCAGGTTGCTCCAAGCCCCTGTGTCCAACCTGGCACTGAACACTGCTAGGGATGGGGCAGCCACAGCTTCTCTGGACACCCTGTGCCAGTGCCTGAGCACTCTCACAAGGAAGAACTTCTGCCTAAGAGCTCATCTCAGTCTCCCCTTGGGCAGGTTAAAGCCATTCCCCTTGTTCTGTCATTTCAAGGGTGGTGATCATAGTCGGTAGGTTAGAAATGTTTCGCTTACTTCTCCAAGGAAATCTTTGTCTCTGAAGAACAACTATTGCATTTTCATTTTTGGATCCCACTAAATCAGCTAGATACACTTCAGGAGGGTTTGTAATCGCTTAAGACGTCTTCTGTCACAACAGTGATACTGCCACGTGCAGTCCTTGCACGTTCAATTGCCATTGAAGAATGCTGGGTTTTTAGCCATATTTATCTTCTCATTTGAAAGCGCAAAACAAAAAGCCCACTACATTCTCCTTCTGTTGAAGAAAGTATTTGTCTATTGTAATTCCTAAATTTCAGTTCAAATGTCAGTCCAAAAAGAAGATGTCTCAATATTTCTATATGATTTAATCAAAATTATGTGTTGGCAATATTTTTAATGTTAAAAACATTTAAATATGTTTAATTGAGTTTTGCAGAATACTGTGGCAAAGACAAAAAACAGACAACCTTATTTTTATTATCATAAATTATGTATGGTTTGGGTGATTTCCAGATATCTTATGTGTGAACATAATGAACAGTTCCACTGCTGAAGTGTTTTATACTCAGCTATGTTCTTAAGCCAAAGGAAAAAATAGTTTTTAAGAGCTGTATTTCTGGGAAAACTTAGCAAATGCTTATCACTATAATATATATAATATAATATAGTGAGGCCTCAGTAAAATGTAATCTGTTATTCCTTGGGTTTTATTTCAAGAAAGCTGAACGTAAGGAGATGCTTTTTTGCTCCACGCTTGCTCAGAGTTGCTACAGTCCAATATTTGCTGTCCTGTTGCTATTTTTGGTAGTGGTTTTTGTGGTGAAGCCTTGTGATTTCATTAACAGTTATTTTAATACTGAAAAAGCCTGACAGAGGGCTAAATAGAAAATAATTCTGTTTCCCATGTAGATAAGCCCAGAAAGGCAAGAATAAAAAGCAGGTTGACCTCTCCTCCCTGCTTCAGAAGTCTCCCGCCTGGATTTGTGAACCTTTGGGAAATGGGCCACGTTATCTTCAATTTTGTAAATAGTTAACATTCTTTGTTTGATTATTCTTATCCAAAGTATATTTCTAGATTAATTTGTGGATGACAATAGTTGTAGTTCTTAAGGGTCTCTTTTGTTGTTTTTGTCTTTATTCCAAGCATAAGAGAGTAAGATGTTATCCCGTGAGCCACCTTGCTTCTGTGGCAGCCATGCATTGAACGAGGGAGTTAAACACTCTTCACAGACTTTGAACTTGTATTGCATTGTGATAACCCTTAAGACCCAAACATGTATCTTATATGTTAACCCCACCTACAGCTGCCAGAAGTTATCTTAAGAGAGTTTTTCTGTCGCTTATAGCATCAGAACACAGAGTCAGGTTTGTGCTTGGAATTAAGCAGCAATGATTAAATTACACATGCTGTCACGATCTTTAGTTTTCCTGCATAAAGAATGATATGGTGACCTTATGTTGACACTATACAGAATGTGTACTTTGATAGCTGCATTTGAGATCTGCCCTGAAATTTAAACCAGAGGCACTTGTTCTACAACACCAGCTTTATTTTTTTGGGTTATCGCTCTTGCATCTGGACCTTCGCTACCTTAGGTGCTATGTGGTAGTACTTAGTCTTGTATTCATTTGATGTGATCTGCTTAATATAAGAAAGCCCGTGCTACATTTATTTTTAAGGGAAGAGTTAAAAAAAAAAAGGCTTTCTCTGGAATGATGACTATGAGCTGTTTATTACCACAAGCTGTGCATTTTATTTTCTTTTACTTAGAAAGCAGTGATTTGTCTGAATTTTTGGAGTGGTTTTTAAGTGAATAATGATATAAGAGCCTTCTTACTTGAGGCTTCTTACAAATGTAGTTATTTATATGAGGAAAAACTGTTCAAGTGTGGATTATTTATGCAGGGGAGAAAACTGGATCTGGATTGGTATAATTTTTCTTTCCCATCTTCTCTGAACTAATTTGTTTTCTTTGCACAGTGAGTGCTCAATATGTTTGCAACTTTGTTTTAGGCACTGAGGAGCTCCTTGCACCATTTCCCTTGATAAAGTGATCCGATTCAAACCTCGCCTTCTGTTCTTCAAGGCAAACTTTGTTCCCTCATGGCTCCAAAGAAGTGTTATGGCCTTTCCCCTTTCATTTTTAGCAGACCTGGTTTCATCATACATTTTAAAAGTAGAACTAAGGGGTTTTTTTCTTGATCTAGTGGCATGTTCTTTTCTTAATTTTTGTATTTTTTTTATCCTTCATAACAATTGAGAGATGCATGAGATGATTGACTGCACTTTTGCTCCTGCTCTTTTAAGGCCAGTGCCCTCCCAAGACAGTCCAGCCTATGCCTGGAGCCTGCGCTCCGCCCCCTGCATGAACTGCGATGTGAATCGATGCTGTTTAGCAACCAGATTGCTTCAAGATTGGAAATTCTGCCATTGGGAATGTGCTGGCATTGGCAAAAAGAGCATTCAAGCAGCTTTCCTAAAGCATTGTTAATTATTGACAGTGGACATAAAGAGAAGATGTGGAGGATTTTATATCACTGAAGAGCTCTCCCACCTAGAGCCAAGAATGACCTATTTCTTTTTTTTTAGATACACCAGCAGGATCTGCCTGTAAAGTTTCTAAGCAACAGCTCCCTGTACTCTAGAAAGAATGTCGCTCTATATCCACAACTCCTGGCTTTTATAGCCCTTCTGCCCAAATCACTGCCTTGGATTAGGGGGAGGTTGGAGCAGTCTTGTCAGCAGAGATAGCTCTCCTTTTTTCTAGCAGCAACCACCTAAAGTTCACTGAGGTGTGTTTGAAATTAAATCACTGTCTGCTTGGTTGCTGGTTTCCCAACAGCTTTGCTGGCACAGTCCAGCACTGTGAATTATTTCCATGGAGTTTCATAAACATTCTGTGATGATTAAAGAACCCCTATTTTTACTTTTTCCATTTAAATCCCAGAGGTGACAAACAAGAAGCAGCTAAATAATTTTAATTTCTTTTTTTAATGATTAATTGGTTTGAACATGTTTTAAGGCCAAAAAATGAGATTTTCCCACTGCACAGCAGATCCCTTTCTTCAGCAAGAGTTGTGTGGCATCTATCTCAAAGATTGGGCTATTTCAGGAGCAAAGAAAATGAGAGCCCTTTGTGATCAGCTTTTTATTACCTGGGAACCTGCAGCTCAAGTGACCAGGTTTCTGAGACTTTTCTACATTATGCACTGTTGAACAATTGGAATTTAAAGATAAAGCAAGCACAACTAGCCTGTGAGCTAACCTTTTCCATGGTAATATAGTGATAAATGGGAGGGGGAAAGGTACAGAGAGAGTAATCTCACTGGACATTTTAAGTCCTTGTGATCAGTTTTAAACAGAAGTTATCTGAAAATAGCAGTCATTTTCTTCTAGGCAAAGATCCACAGAAGGTGAAGTATAGAAAAACAGTTTTTAAAGTGTTTTTTTTGTCTGGTTTGGTTTACTACTAGAATCTGTTTAAATCATGTTGACCTGTGGGTTGTGGAATTCAGGTAAGTGGTTCAGGCTATTAGGACTTAAAGTAGTCATAAATGCGAAGTGTTCTGTCTGATGGCTGAGCTACCATGTCTTGCCTTAGCTGAGACTCCTTTTGAGGTGGGGTAACACAAATCTTGTGGAAAACAGCTTTTACACCAAAGGACATTGATATAGGATAATAAATTCATTTAGTAAGAGGTGGAGAAGAATCAGCAGGAATCTGTTTCCCATTCTATTCCGAGCAGCTCTAGCAAAGCAACCTTCCAGAAAATATGGTGGAAGTTACTGACAGAAGAAGCTTGAATTTTAACATACTAATTCCATGCTCCCATTTACGAGTTGGTTTTGCCAACTCTGTCAGCCAGAAGAAGAAAACTTTCAGCTATGTACTTGTGAGGAAGAAGAGTACTCTCATTGCTCACCACAGGACGGAAGAATCTACAGAAGTATATTGTTCATTTTAATTGTTTTTAATTTGCTTTCTCTTATCTGCTACTGTTAGAGTTGACTAGTATTTCAGTTTGAAAAATAGTCTTACTGCTTTTAGTAACAGTACCTAAGGAGAAGGCCTGTGGATGTTGGAATTGGTTAGATTTGAGTAATAGTTATGATTGGTAATATAGGCCTGTGGCTTGATTTAAGGGAATTCTAGAGTTTATTTCTTCTCCAGAAGAGGTAAAATTATAGGTCTTTGTCTGAGTGCTTTTTGAGAAAAACAGAGAACTCTGTCTGTGTTTCCTCTGTTACTGTGAGAAGCTGCCTTGTTTCTAACAACTGTCTGCATTTCCTTTGTTTCATTTGAAATCAGAGATTGCTGCTATGTACAGACCGAGGAGTTCAGAAGTAATTGAGGCATTTTTCTGGCTTGCATTAAGAAATAAAAATGAGGAGAAGGAGTTGTGACTTATGAGAGGCTAGATGCTATTATGCGCAACTGGGAAACGCAACAAGAGAGGTGGTTTAAAATACCTGTATGTTTAAAAAGCTAACATTAAAGAAATGTTGAGTTAAAACGTGAGCTTTTGAACAGCTTTTTATGAGAAGGGCAGTAAAACTAAGATTTGCGACATTCTTTTTTTTCAGGTGACTTCCTATCAAATAGCATAAAATAGACTGGGGTGAAAGACTGACAGTGAATACTGGTTTTTACTGTTTTCAACAGCCTCGCCTTCTCCGTTACATTATGGCCAAGAGTAGTGTATTGCTATAAAATTCAGACTAAAAGTAAGCTGTGGTGGCTTTGTTTATTTCAGTTCATTTCTAACATAAATGAAAGGGTAATCTCGGTCAGTTGCTATCAAAAACTGGTTGGTATTTCCCCCCAGATTGGATAATTTCTTTTCTCATGTACTAATAATTCCTCATTATTATTCTGTTACTCTGTGAGTAATCCCAAAGAAAGTATGTCTTTGTTACTAAATATTCTACTGCATACCAAATATTCTTTTCTGTACGTCGACTTCTTCCATCTTTTGCAAGCTCTGAGTTTATAAAACACCCTCCTTTGTCATGAGCAAACTATTGTAGCTCTATTTCCTGCATATATTAACAAAATGTTTGAAGGCTGAAGGGAGTGAAGATGCAGTGAGTCATCTGTTAAGAATAAAACCTGGTATACTTGTGAATGAAATCCGGCTTTGTGAAGTAGAGCATGAAGTTTGCTATTATTGTGTTTTGGTTTGGGTTTTTGGTGGTGCTTTTTTTTGGTGTATTTTAGCTTTTAACAGATGTGCATGTTAGGAAAGTTTTAATTAGATTTGGGAAGTACTGTCTTGCACATTGAATATCTGCAAATATCTGGACGAACTGGATTTAAACGTCTCCTATGACTGTAATTCTTCACTATGATGGTGGTGAGGCGCTGGCACAGATGTCCGGAGAAGCTGTGGCTGCCCCATCCCTGGCAGTGTTCAAGGCCAGGTTGGATGGGGCTTGGAGCAACCTGCTCTATGGAAGGTGTCCCTGCCTGTGGCAGGGGGCTGGAACTGGATGAGCTTTGAGGTCCTTTCCAACACAAACCATTATGTGATTCTGATTCTATGGCTAGGAAAATCTGCCTAAGAGGTTTTGAATAATTTTTTGGAGGCATCTCCATTGACAGTATTCAAGGAACTTTGATTTCTAACACTAAACTCAAGCACTAGGATGCCTAAAAAGTTTTAATTGAACACCAAAAGCTTAATGAAGCTCCTTGACTATTGTGTAGCTTGTGGTAGAACAAGTGTAGGATTCTAGCAGAAATATGAGTTTATCTGATGACATATATGAAATGCCAGTCTACCTCAGTCCAAAAGTATGTTGTACAAAGACTTCTGCAGCTCAGAAAATACTAAACACAGTGATTACAGGCAAAATTAATAACAAAATCTCATATTCTTTCTGTAATGGTAGTTGTTCAAAATGAAGAGGACATATTTGGGTTGATTCATCCCTGGTTGTTACACCCTAGCTTCTAAGATCTTGCAGTTTATGGAATTTTGGAGTCTCAGTGTAGCAAATGGACAATAGTTTTTAATTGAAGACAGATGTAGTATTGTTTCCTAACTTCTCTTTTAATTTTCCCTTCATCTCTGAAACATCCTGCTGCAATAGTTCCACAAACCTGAGGGAAGGAGTACGGCCTTTTAATACTTAGAAACCCGATGACTGAAGTATTTGAGATGCATTTAGGTTCTTGTATCACAGGGAGTATCGTGAGTTCTGTTCTTCTCTGTGCTGCCTGTCTTCACGTGACTTTAATTGTATTTCTTTGTGATTTATAGTGAAAATTGAAGATTGAAGTGTGGTTAGTCTCCCTTCATATGGAAAGCATTTAATGCCTCTGATTATGGAGGCTTTATAGATACATCTAGTTCTACCAGGTATTTTTGGAGGTGGGAGGGGACATGGCATTAAACATGTGGATGTGCAATAGATTTATACAGTGATAAAAAAGAATTCCTCTCCACCCTCTTTTTCCCTTTTCTGAACAAAGCTGTGCAGAACTGCTGATTTTTAGAGGGCTTCCAACTGTGACCCTAGGATCAGTCACTAACTTCAAGCTAATAATTTCTCATGACGTAGGGCTGCTTTTCCTCCATATTGTTCCCCATATTTTGCATTTTTAACTGACATCTTAGCCTATCACCACTGAGTTTGAGGGAACCTGCAGTTCTGTGTAGTGGGATTTACATGGGACTATTCTGCTTTCATTTTATTGTATTTATCATTAGCAAATAGTCACTTCACTTTTCACCTCCTTTTCTCCAAGTGGTGGCACGAATTCTGTCCCTGATACTGTACAACTATAGGGAAGTTATGAGGTTCTGCTTTACCTTCCAGAAAGCTTGTCACTAATTTGAACTAATTTTTTAGATCACAATGTATACTTCTATGTTCAGTTTCACTCTTGCTGCTGTCTATATCTAAGGAATGACTACTGGCTGCAGTGCTGGGTTTCATACCACAGTGAGCATGGATTAGTTTAATCTTTTGTAATTCCTGGATTGACATGGTCTGATTTGATGCTGCGAGGGCTGGAGCAGCTCTGCTCTGGAGCCAGGCTGACAGAGCTGCGCTGGGTCAGCCTGAACAAGAGAAGGCTTGCAAAGGGGAGACCTTAGAGCAGCTCCTGTACCTAAAGGGGGCACAGGAAAGCTGGAGAGGGGTGTTGGACAAGGGTGTGTAGGAGCCTGACAATGGGAATGGTTTTAACCTGCCCGAGGGGAGCTTAAGATGAGCTTTAGCAGAAGCTCTTCCCTGGGAGGGTGCTGAGGCACTGGCACAGGGTGCCCAGAGAAGCTGTGGCTGCCCCATCCCTGCAGTGTTCAAGGCCAGGTTGGACACAGGGGCTTGGAGCAACTTGCTCTATGGAAGGGGTCCCTGCCGTGGCAAAGGATTGGAACTGGATGTGCTTTAAGGTCCCTTCCAACCCAAACCAGTTTGGGATTCTATATTTGTTGGCAATTTTTATTAATGCTTAATGTATTATTTAGTTTGAAAAGGTAAATAAGGTGACACTTTCGCCTTGTTGTTTTCTTTGGTTGGTTGGTCGATTTATTTTTTTTTAAAACCACTTCATTTTCCATTAGCATGAGAACTGTTTGTGTCCCACTGAGCTGCATGTAGTAGTTTATTTACCTGATGACCTGAAAAGTTTCATTGCCATGTTTGAGTTTATCTGGTTTCCTTTGTTCTCTTAATCTTCACAGAGGTAATTTTTTTCAGACACACTGATCAAAGATTCACTCTCAAGATGGAAACTGTGTCTGAAAAGCCAAGTTTTCCTGTGGAAATATTAATCTGATGTTAAATAAATTGCTTTTTTCAAGAAGCAGCACTTCATTGTCACCTGCATACTTCTTGCATTTCCTTCAGCCTGCAACTAGTAGTCATTTGTTAATTAATCCCATCATAATGTGCAGGTTTTTATGTATTTATGCAGGAAGTTACTTTGTGTTTTTATGTTGAGAAAGAAGAAAATGCATTTTCTTTCTCCTCTTCTCTCTTTCTTCTCTTCTCTCTTCCTCTTCTTTCTTTCTCCTCCGCCAGTTTTTTTTTTTCCCACAGCTTAGGGTATTTTCAGCTCCAGTAAGAGTTGTCATATAGTCAGACTGGAAAGGTTTTTTGAAGACTGAAAAAGTAACAGGTTAGATACGTTGATTTCCTCTCTGATCAGGGCAGATAGTGATGGTAATTGCTTGGACAGGTTGCAAACAATTCCAAATACAGCCCCGCAGTTCCTGTACCTTTTCGTTCTGGATTTAAGGCATGGAAAATACTTATTGCTGTTAAGTATCTGTATATCTATGTCTGTTCTTCTGAGTGAATATTCTCTTCTATGTTGCTTCTCCAGATTCTTCGCAGATCTGTTAAAAGTGAAATCAGTTTTCTTCTGGGTGTAGCACCGTAGCATAAGTGAAAAAATACTTTTAATTCTTTAAAATATCCTTGCACAGAACCTCATGTCATAAAGTTTGAATTTTTTATGTCTGAAATTCCAACTTATTTTTAGAACATATATAGAATCATAGAATCATAGAATAGTTTGGGTTGGAAAGGACCTTAAGATCATCCAGTTCCAACCCCCCTGCCATG
>JAOEHX010052384.1:0-15810 GCA_025448015.1 Bolborhynchus lineola
CTTCCAGCAGACACCCTGCTGTGCGCAGTGCTGGACAGCAAGAGAGCTGATGAGGTGCAGCAGCCTCATCTGGCCACTACTCAAGGATGACAGCCCTTACTTGAACTACACATTCATTCAAACAAGGAACCACAGCTACAGGGATCCGGCCTGATGATCAGATGTGTGAAGCCTTTGAACTGAGTTTCTTTAAACTCACAGTCCTCCCCACAAAAAGCGTGTGTATGATCATCCCATCAAAGAGCATCGATAAATCGAGTTCTGACTTCTCTTCCTCCAACTGCAGCGTTCACTATTCCCAAAGGAGCAGATCAGAATTCATCACTCACTGTTCTCTGTGACTAATCTCCTTCATCCCCACAAAAGCAGCTGCTGCGAAGTGCAGCCGTTTCAGGATGGGTGGCACAGCCCCATGAATGACAACCAGGCACAGTCATCTCAAGGCAGCAGCATGAGTCACAGCACACAGGGGCTCTCCTCTCCACATTGCCACAGGCTGTCTTACTGAGGATATAGTTTTAGGCAACTGAGCTGTGAAGGAACTGCAGATGAGGGAGCCACGCCGCTGCCCTGGCCTTCCTTTAGAGGACCACAGCCTGCATGGAGCAAGGGCAGCCCAGCCCAAAGCTGTGCCTGCAAACCCCCAGCTCTACGCTAACACGTGCTCGTGTAAGCATACTTCTTTACAGGATGCACCACCGCCTGTGCACGTCTTTGCCCTGTGATGTCTAAACCAGGAGCACAGACACACCTGCAGTGATTGCCGTCTGCATCACAGGTATGGGAAGAGGTTGCCATGAGCATGGAGCCAGCCATACCCACTCACCCCACACAGGCACAACACGCCAGCAAGCAAAGGCTGCAATGGGCCCACTTTAATGTGGAACCAGGGTTACCTCTTTCCCGGAGGTCACACTGTGAAGCTCATAATTCATACACCCCAATCCTGAACCAGCTATGCAATCACAATCGTGCCCTCTCCTCTGGTTTCAGGTACCTCTCCAGGGCCTGTGTTTCCACAACCACTTTTCACTCCATTAAAAGCAAACACAAACACTTCAGAAAGAGGAAAAGCTCAAAGGGAACAAGAGCTCACTGCACATTCTAGTTCTGTGTCAGGCAACAGACATCTTAGGGAACAGAGTCCGGCCCATCTTCAGAACAACAGAACTGCTTTATCACAGCGTCTGTCTTTGGTGCATGACTGGAAATGGCTCGCTGCCCGCTGCAGCGCCAGGCTCCCTGTTGCATCAGCAGTGCAGGAAGAGATCTGCAGAGCCCACAACAGGCCCTGGGACTCCCCCACACACAGACAGCTTTGCTGTAGGTAGCACTGCACACACAATGAACCAGCTCGCTCCTGAAAAGAACAAGCTGACAGATGGGGAAAGAGCCAGGCTCTGCTTTCCCGATCTGTAAGGTTTTCTAAGGCTCATCGCCTTCACCTCACGCCATTCGGTTAATGGTGAGTTAGAGCAGTTCACAGTAATTGAAAGCAGACTTCTGTGCGTTTCAACTGCAGCTTTTAGCCTAATTTACATCCCTGATCTACAGCATACTTAACAGAAGATGACTTCTGGGGAGAGAAAATTTATCATTCCTCAAAGTTATACTTACTGAGAATGGCGGTGGAAGCCTCTGTAGGGAATTGCAGGGTCTTTAAACCTGTCTTGGTAGCAGCTAAGTTTTCTTTCTTGCCTTTCACAAGTGGGATGTGAAGGCAGACCTGGGACACACTGTGTGTGTGCTGATGAGGGCTTTCAACTGTGCATCGTTGCCAAGACACCCGGGGCAGACTCCAAAGCTTACAGAACTCGCCCTGGCTAAGGCATTCCTAATCAAATCCTCCTTTCAACAGGAGATTCCAGCACAGGCATCACACAGAGCTGCAAACAGCAGCATTTTCTTTGGTTCAGGTAAAGCTAAACTTCGATGCAGTGATTTCACCAGTTCCAAACATCGCTTATTAACAAAACATTTCCACCTGGAATTGTTCACAAGCTCTCTGTGTTCACCTTAGTTTCAAAACGAATGAATGGCAGGACTGAAGTCTGCAGCGGCATCAGTTACTGCTGAACAGCTACAAGAAGCTGCTATGCCAAAATGTTATGACCTGCACTTACAAGACGCTTGATTCTGGAAAGACAGGGAATTCAGAAAGTCAGCTGCTGTGGTAACACATGATTGCACTTCTGCATTATGCCAACAGACATGAGCAGTCAGGTTTCATGATGCCAGATGCTGGTACAAATTCACAAAGTCTACCCCAAGGATCTCCAAGTCCAAATACAAGATGAATGAAGCTGAGAGCAAGACATAGGCCGATGAAAGGAAAACAGAAGCCTGAAATGCAGCAGAAGCCAAACTGCCTGCCTGAAAAATCACCACCTCTCTGCTGCTTCTCACAGCCGTACAACAGGCATGAGTTTGGGCTCCTACCCTTTGGAATTTGTTGTCCCATCCATAACATGTTAATTGTGTTAATGGCTATCCCAAATCTTAGCTATGTTAAGATGAAAAAGGTTCACAGAGCTCATGGAAGACTGTACAAAACCAGGACTGATGAACAGGCATTTAAGAATCTCATTTTTCATTGCTCTTATGTTACAGCTAATCCTAAATTCACTCCAGCTTTCCTGTTCAAAATGAATCTCTGTTTCTACAGGTAAATGACAGTCAGAATGCTGACACTGTCAAAGTCAGGTCAAAGCATTTTGAAATTATCAGTGTGGCTGCTCCGACAGTTTTCTTTTTCTCCTATGGATCACAAACATCTGAAAATGAACTCTGGTCTGGAGTTAGGATGCGTGGTTTTCAGTATCTTTCAATCTTTAAGGGTATAGAAAAAGCTTTTCCTGCCCTTTGCTATCAGTTAACCATAACCCAGACAAACTCCTAACACAGAGATTTCTGCAACAGTGGAAATTCTGAACCCTTAATTTTGCTGCTCAAAGTGGGAAGGGTCAAACACTTAAAGATCAGAGTTTTCAGGGAGGATACACTTTAACCCTCTTCTTTCCTCCTGCGGTTACCATCATGTGTAAGTAACTTCAAATGAACTCTTTGTACAAGACCACGTGTGGTGTGGCTAAAGTAAACAAGTTAAATATACCTTTCCAGTAAAACCTCAGCTCCTGATGTCAAATAACAGTGTTGTAAAGGAGGGTAGGAAGCAAAAGGAGGCCATAAAGTCAAGGAAGCACCGAGGAAGATAACTCTGGTTTTGCATATGAGTTTTCACACTTCTTTATACTCCCAGAGTCACGTTTTGAACGGGAAAGAATAAACGGCTCTTCTGCCTGCTCCTGGCACTGCATTTGCACTGAGCCCTGTGGTGTGCAGCCTTCAATCAGCTTCATCATTTAGCCCAGAAGAGATTAAGCATTAAATGTTCTGCAAAAAAGATGTTAATCCGTTAATAACACTGGTTATGGATACGCCAGGGAGTGAGACACCTGAGACAGTTCATGCTTTTTACACAAGGCCTGAAAGCACTCACTCTCCAGCAGTCAAGGCTCAGCTTCTAGGTCAAATCACTACATAGCTGAGCCTGATGTAGCACCCTCTCCATAAAATTTAGGAATCCAGTAAGTCTGTACAGCTTTTGAATTCAGAGGCTCTCCATTGGGAGCTTGCCTGGTGATATGCAAGCATAAAGAAATGTTACTCATTTGGAAGCCCCCCTGCAGGCTGTGCTGAGGATGGGACTGATCAGCTCAGCAAGGCCACTGGAGCATCCCCACAATCCCGCTACAGGGCAGGGGATGAAGCCAGTTCTAGGATGTACCTGGGGTGTGCAGTGTGAACCGAGAGGGAAGGGCTCCACACTCCACAGCAAAGACTGGCAAAGATCACAATGAAATAAGCTGAGCATAAGTAAAAACGTACCTCCCTCATGCACAATTCCCATGAATCATTCAGAAGGTCTCAATCTGAGAAGGTAAATTAACTCCTTGTGTGTTCACACTTGAAGCTTTTTAAACAGCAGGCCTGAAGCCTGGAATAACTCCAGCGGGCAGCAATCTTTTTAGCCTTACATTGGAAAATGTGCCTAATAAACCACTATGATTTTATCAGACTGTTTCCTTCTGTTTCCTCTCTGGTGGGTAATGAAGTTACACCCACTACTTAGTTTTGACATGTGTAACCCAGAAAAGCCTCAGTTTGCTGTAGAAACCCTGAGGGATATGTTGCTTTGTTAGGAGATGCCTTGGGGCTCTTGTCCCATTCTTCTAATCACATCAGGAAAAACTAACTGCATTGTTAACAGCCAGTAGACAAACAGCTTGCACTGCCCATTCTCCTGAATGGAAAAGAACAATCTCTGATGGAATATAGTTCCTGTTACATTCCTAGGTGGGTTCACTGGATACCTACCCTGGCCTTCACCCGCCTCAAGCTGAAAACGGGAATTCTGAAAGAGAGATCCTGATCCTCTTGAAAAGAATTAAAGGCAAATGTGCAAATTTTTACTAAAAGATGTTTCTAAAAACTGAGGCAAATCAGTTTCTTAAAAATTTTCTTAAATGTTTATGCAATTAAACAGATTCGTTAAAAATCCAGTCAAAATGGAATTGAAATTCCCTATTCTGAAAGATGTCAAAACAAGATGCTCTGAAGTTTAGACAGAATTACCTTTCTTCTGAGCCAAAATGTTGTCAAAAATCAGTATTTTACCAACATTTCAACTTGGACAAGAAACAGCTCCAGCACTGGACTCAGCACTTTACCCAGTGTCTCAGCTAGAAATGCCATCACAAGAAAGAGAAGTTGAAAGATACTCAGACTAAAGGGTACCCAGGCTGGAATGCAGTGACTTTCCAGCAGTGTCTGAAGGATGAGGCCTCCTCCTGCAGATGTGCCACAGGTCAGTACCCGCTCCTGGCACAGCAGTGCAGCCCTGGCACCTCAGCTCCTCCTGTTACTCCTTGGGGCAGCCGTGCACGGTGTGTGCTGCTCTGGAAAGCCACCCTGCCCCGCACACTATGGGATGCATCTGCGATCAGCTACTCCCGCCTTGCAAGGGCTGCTCGCTGCAATGCTGCTTTTGTAGCCCAGCATTGTATAGCAGAAAGGCTTCAATCTGCCTCCTCAATGCCTGTCAGAACACACTATGGCTGCACTATAGCTGAAGTTTCTTCTGGTGCTACAGCAAAACTACAGCTATTTATATGCTATTTTATTTCCAGATCGCACTTCTTCCTAGTAGGAGATACAAAGACATGTATAAATGGTGAGTAAATAAACCACAACAGACTGTGTTAACTGCTGGTAACTAAGAAGCTGCCCTGATCCCTTTCTGCATCTAAGATATTCACCACATGACACTGAGGCCCCAGCTCACAATGACTTTTCAATTTCGGATTAAGCATGTTGCATTGGAAATAGCTCTGGTAACCCACGGCAGCAGATTATGGCTGTCAAAGAGAGATGAATGAACGAACAGCAGGGGGAAGGCAGGAGGGGATGAGCATTTGCACTGGGAGAAGGGGTGCAAAGGGAAAACACTACTTTAAAAGAAGTTTTACCACCCTGCCATGTCCCTGAGCCCTGGGAATTGCCTGACCATGGAGCAAGATTGCAATTCCATGGACTGGCTGCTCTCACTAAGCCTGATTCCACTCGCTGGAGCTGCAGCTTTTGAAACATGATCAAAATCCCATCCTGAGAGAAACTTGACTGCAAACGGCACCAGTAAGAATGAGACCAAGCCACAGCACAACCGGACAAGGCAGACCTGGGGAAGGATATGAAGTCTACACAGCATATGTTGGAGGTGGCAGTTTTTCATAGGAAGGCTTTATTTGCTTCCAGCTTGCATGATTGCTTCTGAAAACATGGCTTCTTCCCTTTGGGATTTTCTGGGAGAAACTTTAGCTCATTACTCTCCAGATGATCCACATTTAGTCTTAGAGACTATTTTTAGCTGCTTTTATTTCAGCACATGTTCTTGGAGAGTCCCAGCTATTAATGTGGTCTCTATTCCCCTCCTCTTGGCTTCTCTGGGGAGAAGCTTCATGAGGCCAGCTATTGAGAGCAGAGCTTGCACATCATTCCTTCTTGTGCGACTTCCACACAGCAAAGCCCAGTCAGAGCCCGGAGGTCAACAGCAGCAATCTTTTATCACCATTAAGAGACAATGGAAAAAAAAACAAGCCAAGGAAAATCCAAACACACTCCAGTTCCTCAGAGCATTTGCAAGGCCATGCTGAGGTTGGGCTGAGCAAAGGTCTGACAATCCAGACACATGAACAGAGATGCAAAACTGAAGGTATAATCACGCAGCAAAAACATACAGAGGTACCTGGGTACACCTGAGCACTAAACGGCATGAGAAAATTGCTGCAATTAGTCTGGGACAAATCAGCCACCCAGACATGAAGTTACCTCTTCGTTAGGGTCACACAGCTTTAAAGTAACAGGAGATCCTAAGTCACCACTGTGTCCATGGCCAGACTGCCGTAGGTACACACATGCTGTTTGAGCTGGCCTCTGACATCTTAGGGCTCGGTTTTATAACAAATAGTGTGGCACACAGCTAACAACAACCCAAAACACACGCACCTAAATGACGTTACCAGCGCAGGAGGCAGCTCAGCACGTGGGGAAGTGCCTTAAATCAGCCACCATTTTCTTTCACAGATGGGAATAATGACGCATTAAATCATTTTTACACTGGTGAAGTCACAGGAATGAAGGCCTGTCTGTATTTAACTGTACCCATACAAAAGCCTATTTTTATGGAGCATAGGAGTTTAATATTGTTGAGGTTCCTGCGTCTCTTCCAAATGTGGTTAGAATTTTTGAATGAGCCCACAGTTTTTGATGGACAGAAGTGGGACTCGTGTGCATGCACACACGCTCAAGACATCACAAATATTGGGAAACCTAAGAGAGAAGTGAATCAGCTGGAGGCAGAGGTGCAAACACTCTCCAGGTGTGTATGCTAAGTAAGCTTTGACTGGAGATTGTAATTTTTATCTTTGTGATCTTCCCTGGCTTACAAGTAAATTTCTCCTCTACCACGGAGGCATTCAGCACACTGTAATATATAACCTCACCTTTCAAGAGCATCTTGTATACTGATCCCCAAAGTATGGCTCTAGCTCATTATCTTATAATCTGCTAGGTTAGCAAAAGCTCAAGGCGAGCCAACATATGGATGTACTTCCGAGCACGCTATCAGCTGCAGAATAGCAGTTAAGTCCATTACACTGAGCAACGGAGTTGGCCATAGTCTTTCTTGTTGCCAATGTGGCAATAATTAGGGCTGCTCTGTGGTTCAGTAGACTAAAAGAACTGGCAGACCAAACTAATCCCAGGAGTAATTCAAGGAAGACAGAGGAGTTACACCAGGAGTCACAGATCCACTGTGTTCCTCTCCTTAGAACCCTCGCTTGAAAGTATTCCTTACCTGCAGGCTGAAGTCTGGGCTACTAAATGATTAGACAGCTACATGAGAAATAATTACCTGGTTATGAGATGATTAATTAGGATGCTGTCAAGATATGATTATCCTGGCATCTAGGGAATACCCTGCATTTCTTCTTTGCTCCTCACAAGCTGATGATGGCAGCATGAAGCACTTGTGGCCTAAATCCCTATGAAAATGAGCAGCAACAGAGCACAGACAGTAACACTCAGTACCCAGGGGTTTAATGAAGCTAGAAATATGCAGTGCAGACTGACACAGAAGAGACAGGGAAACTGCTTCACAAAGAGCAAGAACCAAGAAAGATCCTACCCGCACCATCCCTCAAATATACTGAACGCAGCACTCCTGACAAGTGTGTAACCTTACCGTGTGAGAGAAGCAGTTTCTGTCACCTGCATATGGCAGTGTAGGTACCACACTTCGTGATCATTATCTCCAAATCAGGCCTTGCAAACTTTTACAGATGCCTGAAGGGATTGGAGGGTAACAGCACATACATCTCTGGCCCCTGAGACACCAGGAAAAGGCAGGAAAGCTGATACAAAAGGAAGAGAAGATTTCCAACACTAGCTCCTTCTAGGAAAATATGGCCTGACCCAATTAGTTAGAACATGCCTGTTTGTACAAGGGTGCAGCAAACTTGTACTGCCACCCTAGCCTCTTTTTGTCTGACACTTGCTAATCTTGCTAGGCTAGTGGCTTCATAAACTAGCGTAGGTAAGCAAGAAAGGCATATGCCTGCAGCACCATCACCACCACAGCTTTGATCTGTTAACCAGTTGAGGGAAGGGAGGCCTGGTTTGTGCTCTGCTTTTCATTTGGGAAGGCTCTGCAGAAAGGGGAACAAGGAAAAGCATTCTGGAAAATGATTAGCCCATGAAATTTAGTATCCAATTCCACCTACATGCACTAAAGTACTGCTGAATGTTATATATGCTCAGATACAAAAGCTGGACCAGCAGACAAGGCACCAGCTGAGATACAGGTACAGGTTCCCACTCAGTGATGGACACCTTCCATGACTGCAGTGGTATGTAGTCACCTGGCTCTTCTGGAAACCAATCTGACTCTGCCACCTACCCAGGCCTTATCACTGAACAGCTCCATTTATCTTCTTCAAATAGCAATTTGAATGGGTGAATAGCAAAAGCTCCCAGAGAAGCTGTGACACAAATTCATTAGAGCCTCTGAAGCACTTCAATAGCATAATAATGGAATAAGTATTGTAGATTGTTTTAATGCTGATTCCTTCATCTACGTATCTGTGTCCACCTCCAGGAATTTCACAGGTATATGGTATGCAGAATACATCTCTCAGAAGCAACAAGCCTCCGTACCAAGTTTGCATATCATTTCCACACCCTGCGACCAGTGCAGGGCCACCCTACCCTTGTCCCTCCAGGATAACTGAGAGCAGTCTACTGTGAGATGATGGTGAGTGACAGCTTGTGAACTGTGCTGCTGTTTTGCCTTAGGGGGAAGCAACCAAGGTGGCACCCCCTTTAAAAATGCACTAATGACAAAGGCCATGCTCACCTGCTCTCTGGGATGGAGGTGTGTGGGCACTCTTTCCCTGCCTGGCCCATTGCTCCAGCTAGTGCTTTCATCCTCCTGTATGTAAATCCCGTTAGAGCTTCTCATATTCAAACCCTTCTGCTGGGCCAGATCCTGTCAAATCCTTAATTTTAGACAAACCGAAGTGCCCAGGTGATCAATCCCTTTGGGAGCAGCAGGAAGCAAGTCCCTGTGCATATGGGTGACACAAGGCCTCCTGGGTCTCCTGGCCATTGCCCCGCTGGGAATGCGCAACACTGCAGTCAGGGGCTGAGCACACTGAACTTTGCCTCCGTGCTACCCCTTAGCAGGACAGCTCCCAATTAACAACTTGGTGTGAGCCCAACCAGCTCTAGACAGTAGTTTCAAATGTGACCACTGTGAAAGGCGAAAACAAATAGGTCAAGAGGATTATGCAGGGTGAGTAATGATTGCTGCATGCTGTGCTGAGATGTGAAGTCTGGCGGGGCTGTCAAAGGTGCATAATAGTATGTCCTTGTGTGACCTGTGGTGCTGTTGACACTTCTTCTGATTTGATGCCCTCTCACAAACCCCCATTAGGCTGGAAGCTTGAACACCCACCAGGAATGATGCCAGAGCACTGGAAGGGCTACCAAACTTTGCAGAATTCCTATTTAAGTTTCACCTCATTTCTTAAAAGCCAGGCACCAGTTATTAAACTGTCAGGCCCTTTTGGAGTTGTTTGCTGAGGGATGTGGCTGCTGGTCTTGGGCTGTGAGGCATAACACGTTAATTCACTGACAGTTCCCTGGAGCTGGTCAACAGTGGAAGGAGCTACTCTGCTCAGCAGCCAGCACATACAGTGGGTGAAACATGCTCTGCCAGCCAGCTTGCCATCCAAAGAGCCAGAACTAATAGTTTTATCTCTGTTACTGATAGGGATGGCAATATGGTAGGATGGAGGGCAGGTTTCAGCTGCCCTGCCCAAAAAATCATAGGAGGTTTGTAGCAATAAGAAAATTAATTCAGCTATTCTCCCTCCTGGTCCTGTGTTTAGCATTAGAATCCCTTGAAAGGAGGAGGCACAAAAGCAGAAAATGTAATCATTTCTAAGTAAGGTTAAGTCTGAGGGCTTTGTAATGGAGGTGCTTGAAGGCAGTTTTAGGTCCTTAGGACCTTAGTACAAAAAGTGTAAGAAGAATAAAATAGAAAAACAGGACCTGGGGATGGGCACCCTTAAACTGGTTGATGGGTGCAGGGACAGGATGATTGCTATGTTAATGAACCCATTAAGTTGTTGTAAACATCTCCTGGGGAGTATCCCGGACTAGCAAATGTCCAGGATGGGAGCAGTTAAGCTACCTGATGAGTAGAGGGACAAGATGATTCCTATGTTTGTTATGTTAATCAAGCTGGTGCTTCAAAGACTGTCAGCGGTCAGGAAGATTGTTGGAAGAAGTAAATGGCTCTCAAAGACCACCATCACATTTTGTATGTATGCGGGAAACTTTCTGGAAAATGATGGAATTCATGTGCAGCCTCAGGTATGCCGAGAGGACTCTCTAAGGATGGCCTGGGTGGCAATACGGGGACGCACGTTAGGAGGAGCTCTCCCCGTGCCCCCGGGTGCCGCAATAAAGAATACCTGCTTGACAACTGGAAACCTTTGTTGGCGAGTTTGTTCCTGGAGTTTTCTCCGAATCGCCCTCCAAGTACATCTTCTGTTAACAGTGAAGCTAGAGTTGATTTTTCTTATCTGACAAATGTTCATTAGCCGAGTATTTGTATCAGACTGGCCGCAGAAATACATCCCTTTCTAGCTACAGAAATTGGAAGAGAAAGCAACTCAGCCATAGCTGAGCCAAACCTACAGGAACTCCAGAGCAACAAGTGATGCGGCAGCCTCAGAGAGACACAGAAAACAGCCTTTTGTTTCTGTTACAGTGCCTCCAGGGATTAGAGTATAAACATAACCATAGAAAAGTTTCCTCAACAAACACAGACATACCAGGAAAAACATAACCTCTGGTTCAGCTGAACTGTGAGGAAGATCTGAGAGGTATTTCATCTCAGACAGCAGGGACCAGCCCTTGCATATGGGCTGTTGGCAGCCTGGCAAAAGCCGGGTGTGCTGATGCTAGACTGGGTGATGCTGGGCCCGAGACGTGGAGCAGGGAACAGCAGGCGCAGATCTGTGGTAGGAGGCAAGATACCTTCCACTTGTGTAATGGTTCTGTTTCAGAATGCGGCAGGGAAAACTCCAGCTTTACAGGAACCACTGAGCAGTGCAACAGAGCTCCTGAGCGTGGGCAAAGCTGTGACAGTATCGGCACTATCGAGACCTTTCAGAGGCACCATCACATTGATTTTCTATAGCTCTGGGGCAATGTTCATATTTACACGAGGATGGGGGAGAGCAGCACGTACATACATCCCATAGCTGCTTTTGAAATAAGATCAGTTTTAATTCCCCAGGCAATTCCACACTGGCAAAAGAACAGAAAGTCCTTGCTACAGTAAGAGCTGTGCTCTGTGACTGAAAAGGTGCAGAGCCCAGGCCAGGCCTTTCAATACAAGTCCCAGTAAGGCATTGAGAACTCCAGGCTCACAGAGGGCCTGGCCCCTCTCCCTGAGGGACCACTCAGTACTTAACAGGGGATGATTTCTGTCCCCCTGTCAGGTCCCTGCAATCACAGCCTAAGCAGATTTTGCACAACCTCCCTGAGTGAGATCAACCCCAAAGTGACAAGAATATTCCCCTTGCTTTTTAAAGACCAGCCTGCCGGAGCCAGCAGACTGACTGTGCCATAAATCAGCTTCTTTCCCAAGTGTAAAATCTCCAGTTGCTCATCCCCTGCCTTCCATCCTAATTAAACAGCGGTGTGAAGTCATCAGCAGTATTGTCAGCGGCCCTGGTGCTGCACAGACACTTCTGAATATACAGTAGTAGAAGAAAATGAAGCCGATGATGAAGAATCCAGCCCAGCAGCTGCACCAAGAGTGGCAATGGAGGCTGGAAACATCCAAGGAAAACTGAGGCACGCTGTGACTGCAAGGCAAGCTCAGCTTAGGGCCTGGAGTGACACATGCCCGGTAAGAACAGGTCATGGAAGGGCCCCTGCATGCGCTAACTATGATGTGGCTTTCTCTGCCATTTCAGCAGGGAGTAAACTACTCCAGGTTACCTTTCACATGCTATTTCCATAATATGGTCAAAGTAAAATACTGAACTACTCCTAAACACTGATCCCTGCCCTTGACACTCACCTCTCCCTTTTAATAAATCATGTTCAATGTGCAAGTGTTTAGATGTAATGAGAAAAGCTGTCCTGTGAGGCAGTGAGCTGTCAGCAGGGGGGAAGCTTTGGGACCCCACGTTGTCTAAGAAGCAGTTACAGATGGTGAATTACCTCAGGAAACAAACCGTGTGGTCCATGTGGTTCTTGTTACCCACTGGCCCTCGTGGAAGCAGCAGGAGTGCAAAGGCAGCCCCTGCAAAGTGGGAGCTAGGAAAGGATGTTGTGCCTCCCCAAGAGGACCTGCACAAGCCAGTCCCAGGGAGCTGTGCTAACAGACGTGGGACAGGAGGAGGAAGGGAGGATGCCCCAACGCAATTTGAGCTCCTGGGAGGTGATTCAGGAGTCTTCCACTCTAGAATACCAGTTCCTCATAAGAAGACAACACTGTACATGAAGGTGAGCCTATATGGATGCAGGTATCTAGGTCAAGCTAAATATGAACTTTCAGTACAGTAAATACTGATATACTTCTAATAGCGCTGATTTCTTCCCTTTCCCATGAAACAAGGAAGCACAAAAGCACAAAATGGAGTATAAAACTTTGTAAATATGTGGAATCAGTTCTAAGTAATGATGGCTTTGTAATGGAAAATAACTGAGGTTCATGAAGATAAACCTTTGTAGTTGACATAGTTTTAGGTCCTTATGAGCTTAGTACAAAAAGTGTAAGAAAAACAGGATAGAAAAACAGGACATGGGGATGGGGAGTATCTGGGACTAACAGATGTCCAGGATGGGCACAGTTAAGCTAACTGATAAGTAGGACAGGATGATTGCTATGTTTGTAGTGTTAATGAACCCATCAAGCTGGTGCAAACATCTAGTGCGGAGTATCTGGAACTAGCAGATGTCCAGGATGGGAGTAGTTAAACAAACTGATAAGCAGGAGAGGATGATTGCTATGCCTGTAATGTTAATTAAGCTGGTGCCTCAAAGGCTGCTAGAAGTTACGAAGATTGTTGGAAGAAGTAAACAGCCTTCAAAGGCCACCACCAGATTTTTCTACATGTGTGGGAAACTTTCTGGAAAATGATGTAATTCATACGTAGCCTCATGAATATGTAAGTATGCCCAGTGACTATATAAAGACTATAAGGACAGCTTGTATAGCAATACTGTGACGCACATTAGGAGGAGCTATCCCCTGTGTCTCCTGGCACTGCAATAAAGCATCCCTGCTTATCAACTTGAAAACTTTGTTGGTGAGTTTGTTCCTGGAGTTTTCTACAAATCACTGAAGAATATCTTGCTAAATTATTTTATGTAACAAAAAACAGTAATAGCCAACAGCTAGGTTAGAACTAGCTCATTTCATTAACATTTGGTAGGAATTAGCATTTCTCACTCCTATTCTTTGACAAGGATTTATGAGCACACTTGCTATCCGTTGTTGAAAACAAATACAGTTCATCAGGAAACATATATTGAAATTAAGATGTACACTTTACACTTTATCCTCTAAATCTTAGTCTTACTGTGAAGACTATATGAAAAGGCAGTATGCTTAAAGGGCATGTATCTTACAAGTTAACATCTGTTCCCACTGTACTACAGTATCTAGGGATGATGATGGGCTATCTAAATTATTGATTGAATTGTTATACCACCATCAGCTTTTTTGTGTTAAAACATCTTAAACATCCACTTCGGAAACAAACAAAACCTGAGACAGGAAATCAGATAGTTCAGCTGCACAGGGATTGTAAATGATAAAAGCTTGACATTCTTTTTATTGGACAATAGCACCAATTTTAACAATCGCAGGAATGGATAATTAGGCTTCTAAGAATTAATTTAATAAAATGGATTTTTTTAATTATTAAAATGAACTATCAGTGAAATAACTTGTTAACTATGTAGAGGTAACCCTTATGAAATGTCTGAAATGTTTTCCCTCCAGCTTGGCTCTCTTGCTCATGAAAATCAAATTATTATTTCCTGGGAACAACCCAGAAATAGTGTTTAAATTAATTCATCAATATAAACTATAAAATCAGACATGCTATAAGGTTATCTAGCCATTTTCTTGACTTACTCATGAGTAGTATCACAGTATAGTACAATTTGAATCAGAATCATAAGTGATTTGGGTTTGAAGAGACCTTCAGGCTCGTCCAGTTCCAACCCACTGCCACAGTCAGGAACACCTTCCACTAGTCGAGGTTGCTCCAACCTCCATCCAACCTGGCCTTGAGCACTGCCAGGGATGGGGCAGCCACAGCTTCTCTGGGCAATGTGTGCCAGTGTCTAAAAAGCGTAATTGACAGTAGAAGGCTTTTTTGCTCTCTGGTGTAATAGGGAGGTATTACAAGTTATAAAGTAACATTAGCAATCACGTAAGAATAAGGAGTTAAAGTGCTTTCTTCATTTTACAGGATGTAGCTGCAAGCAGAATGCCCTTTAGACCAGGTTTGATTTTGACATCCTTGAATGTAAAAAAAAAAAAAAAAGATGAGAGGACAGAAAAATGTTGAGTTTGTCAGTGTCAAAATCTCATGGGTGTTTTGTCACAAGTTTTGAAGGCAGAAGAACTGGTCTCAGTGTGATTCAGCTCAGTGTCTGATACTAAATGCTGGAAGCATAACTGTGAACTAATTATTCCGGAACTGAACTTTCAGATTTTCTGTAGACTGGCTAGACTGCTAAGAACTGTGAAATGTTAAAAGCACAGATTTTCAACTCACAATATGAGAAGTAGCTTGAAAGCATTCTCAGCTTTGTCAGAAACAGGAGATTTTAGCTTTTTTTTTTTTTTTTTTTTTTACTGTTGCTTAAATTCCTTGCAGTGACTGTGAATATAGTGATGATAATCTATTTAAACTTGAAATATGGGTTAGATCTTTGCAAAAATTATGTGCTAATTTAAACAGAAAGACCACAGTGTTATATAATTTAAGACATGCCTTCCTTGTTCAAAGAGAATATTCAGTGCTTTTGGCATTATTTTCAAAGTAATGACAAATATAATGGCTCTTATTATATTTTAAATAAAAGGAAAGGCAGAATAGAAATGTATATGAAGCCACTGAAACTAAAAAGTCTAGTCCCAGTTGTAAAATACTTTTAAGTTTACTTAGACTTAGAGTTTGCGAAATATTTGGTCAAATAAAGATTTCAGGACTGTGACCACATTGTGCATCAAAGCAGCATAGTCGATGAATGCATTAAAACATGTTAGACTAATGAAGGTCAGTAAGAAAGTTTTCTAAAGTGGAATGTTTTATCAGTATAGCACTATGTTCTTCTTTTTCAGCTATATAGCATTTGGAATAACCCTGATAGCCCTGCCCAAATCATGGCACAAAAGTTCTCAAATACAAAATATCAATAGTGTGCCTGCTGTGTTTTTGTGGGTTGCATTAGTGTTGTTGAAATCAGAGTTGTTTCAACTGAAGGTAGATAGTTGTGTACCTTAAAGAACATTGTGATCTTGGAATACTGCTCAAGTGCAACCCAAATGTAAACCAGTCACTTTGGTGCATGTACTCACTGCCTTTCTTTGAATGAACAGCACCTTGTCTTGTATATCAAGGGTACTCTAGAGAGCCAAGTAACTTGACA
>JAOEHX010052384.1:15910-34692 GCA_025448015.1 Bolborhynchus lineola
GGAAACTTTCTGGAAAATGATGGAATTCATGTGCAGCCTCAGGTATGCCGAGAGGACTCTCTAAGGATGGCCTGGGTCGCAATACGGGGACACACGTTAGGAGCAGCTATCCCTCGTGTCTCCTGGTGCCGCAATAAAGAATACCTGCTTGTCAACTGGAAACCTTTTTGGCGAGTTTGGTCCTGGAGTTTTCTCCGAATCACTCATCTCTCTGAAGTGGTCCTGTCCTCCCCAGGGGAGAGGCACAGAAATAGCCCCACAGGACAGGACACATAAAAATACAATCAAGGGAGACTGTCTCTTCCTGTAAAGGTTTTTGAGCTAATAAGACTACATACAAGCTAGAGGAAGAGCACGTTACTCAGCAGCACAGCAAGTAATGTCCTGGCTCTAAGTCAAGAAACATCTGAACTTTGTTCATTGGGAAAAAATGGTAATCTTCAATAACTGCAGAGAAAGTGCTCCAGGACCTTCCCCAGCCCTAGGATTTTGCTTCATGAAGCACTGGGGTCAGTGTTACTCATTACATTTCACTGCTAAAGCTTTTCTTTGTAGACCAGCAGGGTATCAGTCACCCTTAGCAGGGCATCTTCTGCAGTATCTGAGTACAAACTCTTTCTCCTTTGATTTCAGTACCACACCATGACATAGGATGTCTCCTGAAAGCAAAGATTTGTCATGATGCAGTAATCTGAGATGTCTTACTCAGACTTTCTTTACAGACAAGGCATCGTGTTAGCAACAGGTGACAGCTCTGGCTTTACTGTACAAAACTCCCTTTCACAATTCCCCTGTAATATCCTACTGTTAGCTTGGCAATGAGACAAACAGATTTTCAGTGCAGTTTCAAAATGTGGCAGAAATAGAAAGCCAGTGATTTACTCTTTCACTTAACTGACAGCTTCCCAGCTGAGAAACCTGCGGCAGCTCCTGTAGCCAAGCAACCCTGTGGAGTGACTCATAAAGGGATGGTTGTTGATCTCTGCGATGAGGAGTTCAGAGGTAAGCACATATTGATGAAAGGCAATGTTTATTGGTTAGTCCCACCAAATAATGTACATTAGTGATTTCCATAAAACTCAGATCTGAGACATAGTGAGATACTGACTTCATTCATTATTTAGGTCTCTCTCCTCACTTTTCCACAGGGTTAATAGCAAATTATGACTCTTTCCTTGGAAAACATCTGTGCACGCTCATTTTAAAAAGGCAAGGATTTAACAAGGCAAAGACTGTTGGTTTAAGGTAAGATTTTCACACACTCTTAAAGCCCAAATCCTATGCTGATTGGGGTGCACTGGTTACCAGTCTTGAGCCCCCAGGCTATTGCAGTACATATATGCATAGCAAACGTCCAGCTGGAAAGGGAGGGAGAACACCAACAAGGCTGTATGGTGCATGGGATCCTTTGGGATGACTAGATAAACATTTGCAGGACATCCATTCTCCACGAGCAGCAAGTGAACAAGAGGAACCATCCTAATTACAGTTCCGACTTCTTCCAATTGATTTTGTTTTAATCTCAAGACCCCTCTGGTGTTGAGGAACCATTTTGGACCAGTTCCCATCTTCCATGCACCAGACTTTTCCAAGAGAGTGCCTTAGGGCACTGAACCATGTGGTCGACCTCCTGACGAAAGCCACATGCCTCAGTTACCCAACAAGTCTTCCTCACTGACATCAGCCTTCAAGGACACAGCAATGGAAAACTCACTGCAGCAACAAACAGCAATATTGTTTTTCAGCATACCCACATGCAAGTAATAAATGCAGAACAGTTACTAATATAGGAAACTTCTTGTGGAGAATACATAAAAATACTTGAGGTTCTGTCTATTGCTCTGTCTATGGCCAAACCAAGCCAAACAAATCCCCTCTGCTGCTGGAAGAAGGTGGTAGCATATCCAGTTTGTGCAAGTTGAGAATTTCCCCCCATTTTAAGCGAGGTCAGGCACTATATGCAGTATTATGAATGAATTTCTACCATGGACAAGAAAGTTTACCTCTGTATTGCACTATTCTACAAAAAAATGGCTGGCCAAAGCTCTACAGTACATTTACACCATATTTACGGATTTGGGATATCCCTAACAAAGAGTGCAGAGTTCACACCCAAAACACTCATCAGCATTTGCGTCAACTCTGTATCAACATAACCATGGTTACATTATTAGTCCAACTTAACCTTCCTCGTAGCTTATCATAATGCTGAGTACCAAAACAAGCCTGGGATCCAGTGTACACATCCAGCCAAACAGGCTACTCTATCTCATAGCCTACTCCCCGACTGATACTAGAGTCAACTGGGAAACCACAATAACAGTCTGGGTAAAAAGAGGAAGCCAAACAGCAAAACTCCTCAGCAACAAAACCTCTCAGGGGCCTAAATAATCTTGCCTGGATTTCCGTACACTTAGAAAATGTAACAATTGACAGTTTCTTTCCAAATCTCATCTCTTTAGATGAGACGTTGCTTTTGGAGCAAGAACTGTTCCACTCTGTTCTAAGCACAGCTCAGCAGCAGTCCCTGTACCTGGCAGCACTGGTACACACAGCTCCGAAACCTGTCCAGGCTCTGCAAGGACCACATGGAATGGAAGGAAGTGATCTCTGTTCCGCTGAGCTTAGGATGAACTTCAGCAGCTTCTTCTTGGCATGCAAACGCTCAACAGAAGCTGCCTTTCTCTGCATCCTTATTCCAGACAGGGCCTCTGTGTCGCTGATAGAAGGAAGGTCAAATAGCCCATATCTCTTCTTAATTTTTAATCTCAATTTCATGCTGTTATTGCAGCTGCTGGAGACAATGTAGCATAAATCCCTCCAGAGTAGTTCCTTGATACTCTTCTAAACTGGCCTACTTTTTCACCCTGTTCAGTTACAGATTGCTTATTGCAGCCCAGATGTGTGACAGCACGGCAAAAGCCTGCCTCCACCCAGACAAAGACATTCTCCACAGCAGAATGTAAAAAGCCCCAAAACCCACATGGATTCTTCTCCAGCTTCCAAGAATAGACAAGATGATCACGGTGTAATTTTTAGCTCTCTGAGCCCAGCTGAATAAGATGGTTTAATTTTAAATAGCTCCATTGCCTCTGATAAGAGGACAGTGCCACAGTCCCCACCATGCAGCACCTCGCTACAGGAGCATCCCACAGCGGAAGACAGGGCTCACTGCTGCCGGGAAAACCAAATTCCATGTGGGTTTGTGGGGATTTTGGACAGTGCAAGGGCTGGGTGTGAAATGCAAGGAGGAGGAAGTGGGGAAGGTGCCCTCGAGCTTTCACAACCAGGAAAAGAACTGGGCAATTCCAGGAATTGCATGGGTCACTCCAGTGGCAACTCTTGAGGCTACTAAAATAATGCATTTGAACCTCAAAATATCGTGGGCACCACAGTGGCAAAATGACTCCTGGAAGATTTCACCTGTGGAGGAATTCAGGTATGTGGGAAAACTGTTCCCAGTACATGCAGCTCTTTTGGTCTGAACAAGAGGAGAAGATGCCTCCAGAAATCCACTGCTCTCAGCCTGGTCAGAAAGGCTGGAGGGTGGCAAAGAAACAGTCAAATCCTTTTTGTTTGCTTGTGTAATGTGGGATTTTGCTGGTGGTGTTTAGCGGGAACATCTCTTTGTGGTGGAATTTCTCTCTGCAGTGTCACAATCTGGAACCTTGGCTTTATCAACCAGCTTTTACAGGTCTACACAGAACTTTCTTCTGATGGAAAAAGCTCTCACCAGATAAACCTATTTAAACCAATGCTTTTTCCTCCAAAAAAAGATTCTCATATTTCAATTTCACAGCCTTCCCACTGAAAACACTCCAAGAAGAACAATCTATGATCAAAAATCTCCCATAAATGCAGCACAAATTTCCCCAAGCAACAAGAAGAAAAGATATGAAGCAGAATAGGAAATAAAGGACAAAGAAAGAAAGAGCCAGCATGAAGTTTGTGAACTGCAGGGCACAGATACCCTTCTTGTCACACAAGTGTCAAGAAATGTGCCAAACACTACGTGCACTGCTTCCTAAGTAGATACTGTCATTATGGATATTCTGGTATTCCCCAAAGGCCATAGATCAGAGTGAAGTTCATCACCCTCCAACAGAGCACTTGTGTTTCGTTCATGGCAGTACAGCACAGTGAGTACTGTCATAACATTACTTTTGCTTATGTTGTTAATAATGCTGCATTGAAGACACCACAAATTAGAGGGGACAGCAAACAAAAGGCAAAAAGGACTAAACCACAGTCATGCTTTACCTGAGGGATTAAATCCATAGGGATGTGACTTCTGTGACAGAAAGAGATCAGCTTTTAGCCTTCAGTTATTTCATTGCCTCTACCCAAAGACTGAGCCACAGCCTAAATTGGTTTATCCATGGAGAGACAAGTATGGGAGGAATATTTTGCCATGGCAACTGACAATTCCAGCAAAACCACCCCCAAAACTAGTGCTCAGTCACAAAATCAGCAGATAAAAAGCTTGAAGACAATGCCTCAGGAAGAAAAAATAGGGATGAGGCAGAAAATGTCTATTAAACCAAGGTTCTGACAAAGAGATCGTGACAGGCTTTAAAGTGGTAAAGCTTTTGAATGCCTCATGAAACACTACCTGGGCCACAGAGCAGAAATAAATACTCAAAGAAGAGTCACAGATAACAGTAAGTGCATGAGGCGACTTTCCTACAGATGCCTGGAAGGACACTGCAGCTGGAACTTCTTCTCAGAGTCACAGCAAGGACGCTGAACCAGGCAGTCACCTTCCACCAGTTTAAACCACTCAATACAGCCCTAAGAAATGGTAAGTCTTGACTCAGACAAGTCCCTGTGGGAAGAGAATGTTTTGCCCTTCACTGATTCAAGCTTCTATTACAGGAGGCCAGGAGTTCACCTGCAAAGAGCAGGTGCTTATATTTAAACCAGCTAACTGGCAGAATTTGTCCAATTCCATTGACATGCACAAGTTCAACCCAGCTTCCTACCCCCTGAAAGACAGCACTGTCTGAACCAGCATCACTGCACTGGGATACTCCATTCCGGGGGCTCTGGAAACTAAAGGAACATCTCCATCAGGACACTCCCAGGCTTGGGCAGTCCACTGCTGGCCTCTGAGAGTGGGATTGCACTTGTGGTGCTGTGGCAAGAACTGGGTGGGAAAACCTTTCTCCCAGCTCTTGGATTTCAAAACACTTTTTCGGCCCAGCTTAGCATGGGAAGATCAAAACCTTGGATTTTTTCTGAAAATAAACCCAAACCACATTTTGAGAAGGGCATCATGACACAAAGCAGTATTTCTGTCTCTGTTTCACTTCTTTTGTATTATTTTATGCACGTCTGCTACAACAACTGAGCAAAACCAAGTGAGGGAAAAGGTTCTTTCCCCCTTAAAAATGCCAAGGTGTGACGTGCCACCCAATCAAAAATTCAAACTGGTTTTCAAAAAGGAAATAATCTTCAACCTCTTTTTAGGTTGCTTTGGAGGAGTCGGCATTTGTTTTGTTGGAAGATGCCTACCTTGCCCCAAGTGCAAACCTGCCCATTCTCTGCAGAGCAGCTCTTCAGGGCAGCATTTCCTTATCAGCTCGAGCAGCCCCAGAGGAAGGTTATTTTTATGCAGGTGTTTCACACCAAGGACACTTATTTTTGCATGCATGCACAAACATAAAAATGAGAATCCAGAATACTGCCAGGCAATTTCCATGTAAATTAGTCCCAAACAGGGGCATGCTGAGCTCTTCATTGCTCTGGGTAATTGTTCACTGGGGGATTCTCAGCAGTTGTAGTTAATGTTGCTTTCTGATGCTTGGAAGAAATGAATTGCTGAGAATGTGGCCCTTAGAGGCTCCAATAAACTTCTCATCAGTGCAGACACTGTGTTGCCTGTGTATAATCCTGTCTAGTCCTACCAAGGAACATGGACTTGTTTCTCTCTGTAACTGCATGGCTGTGCTTTTCTTCCCTGTGCTGTGAGGGATATGGGCAACAACCAGCTCAGGAACAACCCAAAGTGCTGCCCAACTCCTGCCACGGTTTGATTTTACCAGGGACTGGGATTAATCCTTAGGCTGGGCCTCCCAAAAGGCCATCCCTGGAGATGCCAAGCATCCTCATTTCCCAGGGGATACAGCAGAATCTGAGGGGAAGGCGAATCTGCAGATTTAGGAGCACCAAATACAAAACAGACTTTTAGATTAGATCAGGGAAAGCAGGGAAGCTTCTGCTTCCCCTGGCATACCCAAGAGAGAGGCTTGAGCCAGAACATTCCCCAGTTGGAGTACCGAGGGACACGCACATCCCATGTTTCAACTGTAGCAGGAATGAAGATGCAGCAGCTTTCCCAGCTTCTTCAGGGGAGACATGAGATGAGCTGCTCAGAATTCCAGCGTGGGTGCCACAGTGACAGCAGGACACAAGAGCCCACCAGCAGCTTGGTAAGGGAAGCAATCTGCAAACATGCACTATGCTGATTGCTGTGGAACATAAACACCTCAGAGCCTAAAGCTGGGGGAGGGAATTCTTCACATGCAAAGCAGACACTGAGCATCCACAGGGCTGAAAACAATGGGAGCCAAGAATGACTGTGAGAGTGTGGGAGGTGGGGAAAACTGGAGGCTGATAAGAAACAGGGCAAATAAACCCTTTAATTTGTTGTGCTTAATTTTGTTTCTTCTTACTGCACAGCCTGGTTTTTCTCTTTGCTATCAGTTGGAAAGGTATTTCCAAACTACCTTTTTCCAGAGTTACCTGGTTTGCTAAGATAGGAGTGTCTCCGAATGCTACTACAAAAGGCAGGCAGAAAGATGTGTTTTTCATTAACAGTTAGGCAACACCTGGGTTTAATGTTCTGAATAGTATCAAGAAAACCCTCCTGACAAGTGGGGTCAAGCATTCTGCCCAAGAACACTGGCAACACAAGATGAAAGATAGAAACCATTCTGGTTACTGTCTCTCCAGTTTCCTCACTAGATCTGACATCCACCACTCACACTTTGCTTCACCTTCACTGCTGGCATGCCTGGTGAAAGGGATGTTCTCAGTGAAAAAGAGAACGATGGGATATGGGAATAACATGAAGAGAACTGCAAGTTTGCATTCAGTAAAATATTCAATGCTTTCCTGATCTTTGCTTTTTATCACATAGCAAGATACAGCACAACCAGAGGTAACAACTGCAATTCCAGGCTGACAAAGGAGACCTCTGCAAATGGCCCTTCACCTTTCCTCAGTCTCAGGCTTCTTTCAGAGCTTAATGAAAACCCCATTTGGATCACAGCTTTGTCCCAGCAGAAAGCCCCTCCGCTCAGAGACAGGTATTAGCTGATATCCTCAAGCAACTCGTGGGGAAAAATACCCTTTCTTCAGAAGCCGGTGGGGGTCTCCTAATTGCTACTGAAATCCTCTCAAAGCAGCAGCTCAGCCCCAGCTCCACCCCAGAGGCAAACATCATGTATTTGTCATAGCTCAATTTTGCTGCTGTTCATGCAGTGTAATTAATCACTTGGCAGGCAAACACAGGACTGAAAAGGCAGCTCATTTTCTGACATGCAGCAATCCTGTACCCTGGCAAGGGGCAGATCTACTCTCCAAGTTACAGGTGAGAGCAGCAAATAAATGGAAAGCAGCAACCTAATACAGCAACAATTAGTAAGAAACAAACCAGCCTTGTTTAAAACAAAAGACCCTGCTATTATTGTATCTTACAACATGCTCTTCCACTGGGTTTGCATCTATGGCATTTGGTGATCAATTTCAGATGAAAAGGCAATTACTCACATGTAAATACACAGTCTGTCACTTCACAAGCAGCTACTCAAATAGGTCCCCTGCTACCTGGCAATGAGAGGCACCATCTGTCATTCAACCTCCTTTTCTGTTATCTCCCCAGGTGATCTAGATTCAGGCTCCTTTCAAATCCGGACACCCAAAACACACCAGGTAAGCTGAAAATCCAGCTCTTAACACTTAGATGCTCAGACAGAAGAGCACCTAGACCCAGGTCACTGCTTCTAAGAGCCTGCAATGCAAATCTTGGCCAGGGAGCTGCAGATGCAGCCAGCCTAAATCCTTCTGAGCCCTATGGCTGGTGCTCCCAGCTGGATAGTGTCCGGGAAGGCCCAGAGCCAGCCATCTGAAGTGCTAAACACAGGCACTTTGCTTTGTTCAAGCAGGCTGAATCTGGGTCTGGGTTTTCATACACATACTTCAGCTGTGCAGTTTCTGTTGGTTACTGTCTCCAAAAGGCTATGGGGAAGGGCTCTGAAGTGCTACCAGATGCTTGCCACAAAGCAAATCCTGCATGCTAGACTAGGGAGACTTGCATCTTCCTTCAAACAGGAGCCAAAACAGGAGTTGAGGCCATAACAGGAAACACTGTGAAAGGAATTCAGGATTCAAAAATTGACTTCTGAAAAATTCAGAGCTTTTCTATTATCTCTCTATGGGGTGCAAAAGACAGAAATTATACTAATAAACAGCACGTGACTGAAGCAGTGCCTCAAATGCAGCACAATACAGACCTTAACCAGATCAGCAAACTCTGAATTCACAGAGGCAGCAGGTCCTACAGCTGAGATGCTCTACAGCCGCTGACTGCAATCCCATGCTCTGGACCAGCTTTCTCTGATCTAAGAGAAAACATATACCCTTGCACCTTGAAGTCAGTGGAAGACTTCCCACTGATCTGAGAGTCCTGTAATAACCAAGTGCTGCTCTTTGCTTTCTGTGTATCACATCGTAACAGATTTGAGCTCAAAGGAATAGCTCTGCATCCACCCAAAATATCACTGACATAACCTCTCATTACAGACCATTAGAAACCTCCCACAGAATTGTCTTTGCATTTCAATTTGCATAAACAATAGGATTTTTTCCTCCTTTTTAGACATTACCAGCTTGCCAGCTTTTGTTCTTGTTTACACTGAAGGACAATAAAAAGTAAAAGCAGACCATTTAGAAAATGTCAAATGAAATGAATGCCCCAAGCTCCTGGTACCAGGGGATTTTAGGGATCAATTTAAATTAATTGCATCCAGTTGATTGCAATTAAAGGCTGGAGGCTTGGCATGTTTTTCTTCCCTGTTTGACTCAACATACCTAAACAGCTGATTCAGTTCAGTACCTTACTGTGGCTCCTGTCACTTCATCCCACTTCTTGGCATTCCCTTCACCTCTTTAGGTTTCTACATTTGGGCTTTGGAAAGCTACAATACAGGGAATGGGCACTGGGGAGGGGAAGTAAAAGTGAAAGCAGGGGACATAGGAAGTAACACATGACAAGGATAAATCTCTTCCTCTCCAAATCACATTGTGCCTACAGAGACAGAGGCAGCACAACAATCAATCAGCTCAGTACCTGCCTTTGTGTAAGTCCATCCCCTTGGGGGGAATCAAAAAGATTCATTCCCTTTAAGAATACCTATTTGTGCCATCACAGCAGATGGATCCTGCCGCTGCCTGAGACTTTGACTGCAACTGAGAATTAGAGAGACATGCAAAAGATATACTGGGATGAAAATCAGATTTGACAGGCAACTTCCATCCGTGCCATTGGGAGCTACCCATAACTTGACTACATCACCAGGGATTCACACTCAGTGAGGCCAGGGAGAGGCAAGAAGAGCTCATATGTTTTCAGTACGTGCTTCCTCGGGAACAGGGAACAAATCTCATCAATGGTAATAACCCAAACCCACTTGGGGCTCAGTTCTTTTCCGTTTCATCACATTGCAAATACCAACTTTCTGCCATAGCAGAAGACCCTCAAAGCAAGTGCAGCGCCTGTTCGCAGCCTTTTCCCAGTCTTTAACTGACATCTAGCGAACAGTTTCTAAACTGCACCTGAAAGACCTGGAGATAGCAGCGAAACCCCTGGGAGGCAGCTGCGCAGAGGAGCTCTGGGGTAAGCGCTTGGTGGACAGCAATGAGCACCGTTTCCTGTCCTCTCCCCAGGATAAATCGTCTCCCTGTGGGCAGGCGGGGAAGAACCTGGTTCTGCTCAGAGGCTGCACAAATGCTGTATCAGCTCAATTAAAGTGGGCTGGACATGACTGCAATGGTGCTGCCCACTGCATAGCCTATACAGGAGCGCTGGTGGACATCATAAATCCTACCAAGGAGCAATCAGCAAGGCTTCCACCAAAGCCCTGCCAGATCGACTCTTTCTGAACAGGGTCACCCTCTGCCCCCCTCCTCTTCCAGAGGCACAAATCTAGAACTCTAACACTGCTATTAGGATTAGCAACTGCAACTCCCACCCTTCAGGCTCTCCTGGTGGATAGGTGTCAGGACTGGTACAGTTTGCAGCCACCTCACAGTTTGCCTTCAACCACTCTCCATAGCACATCTTTGGGTGAAAGCAGATGTGATATCCCTGAGGAATAAAGACCCAAGGACTTTGCCTGCCTCCAGAAGCCTGCCAGAACCTGCCTGCCATGTCTGCATAGTAACAGGGGAACATCTACTGACTGCAGAGGCTGCTTGCCGTTTTATAGCCTCTATCATCTTATTGCAAAACTGGGAGTTTGGTTTATGATATCTACTAAGGTAACCAAGCAACGGCATGGTGGGTATCTATGTCATCAATTACAACAAAAATAAGGTTTTAAAAACAAAGCAGGGTGATGGTGGTGCCACCTTGCCACAGTGCAGGAACCGACACCAGCCTGTCATTTTCAGCAAGCAAAAGGAGCCAATGAACCCAGACAACTCTTCCTTATTAAGAAAGTTTATGACCAAATTCTGTGCTCCTGTTTGTAGTCATGGAGGGCTCCTTCCATCTTCTGCAGAGAGGAGAAGGAAATGTCTCTGTACTTTCTGTATGAACAGTGGAAACCATTTTGTGAACACCATGAAGTGCTGCAACACCAGCATGCTTATCACATGTCTTTCCTCAATACACAAGTGTTGTTCTCACACTTCATCACCTTTCATCACTTGCTTTCCCTACTGATTTCAGGATCACTTGCAGTTTCGTAACAGCACTGGCAGGCAATCTTTATCTGAACTGTACCTTTAACCTTAGGAATATACATGGGTGGAGGTGATTAAAACCAAAGTAGAAAGAGAAATAGATGCTTACAGGAAGACTTAACATTCTCCTGCTTGTTAGACTGCACAGACACTGTCAAATTAAGGATACAGATGAAGAAAATATGGTTTGAAAATATGCTATTCCCAACAGTCAAAATATTATCAAGGTACCAAAGGTGCATTGCTTCTGCTTCCAAACAGCTGTTGCGTCTCTGTTCATTATCTGCAGGTCTCTGAGGACCTGCTCACCTACAAAGTTTGACTGATTTAATTAGATATAAATCAGTGTTTTCCACATGTGTGGTACCAGCAAGCCTGTATGCAACATCTCCCTTCACAGCCAAGTGAATGCTGAGGCTTCTAAGAGGAATGCTAACCAAATCCTAAATACTCTTGTAACAGCTGACAGCTACCCTGTGTTGAATGCATCTTATACCAGTATATAGAAAGCTTGGTAACAGTCACAAATCTAGGAAGGAAGAGTCAACAGGCCAAGTACAACAGCAGCATTTACAATGACCCAGCTACACATCACATCAGAGGCTTCCTCAGCTCACTTAACATAAGACAGAGTAAGTGCTTCTCTTACCTGGTAGTAGTAATCATCATAGTGCGGTTCATAGTGTTGAGGCTCAGAGTTTTCGGGAGATGGGACATCTTTCAGTAACTCTTCACAGCCTGGCAAAGAGAATTGAGAGCAAATGGTCAGGTCTTCCCAGAGACTGTATGGACTTGCAGCCTCGGCACGAGCCGGTGTCTACTGCACAATTAGTGTCTGTGAAGCTCCTTCAGATTTTCTCTGGTCTGAGGGACAAAGGGGCAATACCTAAACGTCACAAATTCCCCTTTCTGTCACAGAGTGTATGTATGTCTCTGGCAAGCAAATATCTATGCACTACAAATGGAAATTTTCAGCCTCCGTGTTCGCTTTTGTTAACAACCACATTAACAGCTGGAAAAATCAATGTCTGTGTTTCCCTGAGTCTTTCTCTCATCTGAGAGAACAAATACAGAAACACTGAACTCACCAAATGCCTCATTCCCCATTAACTATCAGTGACCGTACTTGGCATATTGGGCTGCAGAAGGCAGTGATATCGGGCTAGGATAGTTTGGAACAACCAGCTTACAGCCTTGAGCCTACGCTGTGTGAAACCTTCTCAGCATGTGCTACACATTATCCTACTTGGAAGCTGCAATTATCCAGCAGTATTTCTCTTTTCCATTCCATCACTAATGCACTAGATTTGGCTGTGACATTACACACTGATAGTCATGAGACAGGTGAGCAGAGGAAACAGAGTAATGTAAGCAAGTGTGAACTGCACAGGTTTATGCTGGTAGTTGATCTTCTCTCCTAGTTTTAAAATAAAGGCACAATGATGTCTGAGGGTGAAGATACCTTGTGGTTATAGAGCAAGTCCCTTACAAAGCACAGGAAGAGTTAGAAGAACAGAAAAGGTGACCAGATGGAGGAAGCCAAACACGGGGGATGAATATGCTGTCCCTGTCTCACACACACGGGCATACATTAGAGACAGCACACGGTGAACGAAACAACCCCTAAGATCTCAGCAGTGTCTGTTCTGCAAAGGAGACTTTCTGATGCGAAGATGTTCGAGTGTGCAGCAACCAGTGTGCCCTGTGGGAGAGGTTCGCTTAGCATGCAAGCTGGCGTAACAGCTTGGATTTCTTTGTCCTGCAGGGAAGATTTGCATGTTGCTATATTCCCACAAAAAAGGGAAGAAGAGAAGGAAATCTGGAGAAGCCATTTGCATCCAAGATTATTGCTACACATCATTACTTCCTTGAGAACAGCTGAACCTTTTCCAGCATCCATCAAATCAATAGAAAGATGGCCACTGGCTTCAAGAATCTTAGGACTGTGCCATTGGTTTTATTCCTGTTAAGAACTGTGTTTAAAGGATAAATTCTTTGTTGCTCTTCTTCTTTGTGAAGACACAAATCAGAACCTCTTGACTCTGGAGGACTGTGGTGCTGGTCTTTTCTTTGGGCCACCCCTAACCACCAGGAGGATGAGTTTTAGCACCCTGTTGGGAAATGCATCAGCTTTTTTACTCAGTATTTTTCTGCAACAGTGCTAATATATCTGACCTTTCAATCCTCTTATCTAAATGATAACTTGAATTTTCTAACTGCTCCAAGAGGTTTACAAAAAGGGCATAATATGAAGAAGGAACACTGCAGTGTCTCAAATACTGTTCACATCTCTTATTACCAGAAGATATTTTGGCTTGCAGCCTGGGAAATGCCAGCGAGGTGAATGAGTGTGTAACAGCCCAGACAGAAAACAGCAAAAGATCAAGGTTTACTCTGGCAAATCTCAGTGTGGAAATGTTAAGGTTTGTGCACGGAGCAGCCTAGTCTGGCACACACGGTGCTCTCTGCTACCAGTACCACTCTTGAGAAGAACTGTGCTTGCCCAGGCCTGCAGAACTGCCATGGTGAATATTTCAAGCTGCACAGCAGCATGTACCCAAGGCTGGAACCTGCCCATAAATAACCCATCACAAATAAGCACAGGAATACTACCTGGCTTCTTTAAGGACCTCCTGCACTAAGATGTCCCATTATTGCTATAACTTCATTTTCCAGGAAACTGTAAAACTGAAAGCCACTTACATGCCTGATTACATATTTCTTTTGATGTCTACTTGTATCATGAGATATTAATGTGCTCAATGTTCTCTCTGCCTTGCTATGGTTGGGAACATTTCCTCATCTACATTTTTAGGCAGCACTTGGCAAGGAGAGCAGGCTGCACCGCAGTGCTAGTGAGGCAGTGGGTAGAGGCAAAGAGCAACCCAGGAAGAGTTTCAAGTCCTTGTGTACTTAGTGCTGCAGCTATGCAAAAGGATGTCCCTTATGGAGAAGCACTCTGCTACAGGGCTGATTTATACAATATGCATTACAAAAATCACTGTGCAGGGTGACACAGGTCAGGAGCAATCTTATATCTGGAGAAAGAACTTAGAACTATCAGATAGATGTGATCACAAAATGAGAGTGGCTAGAAGCTGCTGATTTCCTTCTGTCCCTGGTCACACATCATCTGCTGCAGAACAAGGATTCTACATAACACCAAAACATCAGGTCACTTGTACTTTCTTCTTGTGAAAATAGCCAGTTAAGGTATTTCCTTTCTTGAAAATACCCGCCCAAGACTTGTAAAGAAGCAGGACAGAACCATCGAGTCTAAGCAAAGAAGAAAGTGTTTTACAAGTCACTGAGGGGAAGACATGAACCTTTAGCTTTTTCAGTCCCCTTAGGATGCCAGATGTGGCTTCTCTTAGGAGATGATTCTACAGCTTTCCCTTCAGTTTCAAGTAAGAAAACCACCCTCACCCCCTAACAAACAGTCAATTTGCAGACAGTCATTGTGGCCACAAGTAAACATAACTGTAGCAAAGCCATTTTTCTGCAAATGGTCCAAGAGGCAGATTTAACCCATAGTGCATCAGGCAATTTTCACATGCAATTAAGCAATTTTAATACCGTAGGAAATCAAATCTGGTTAGCTAATTGAATGGAGTTGGTTCCTGGCAGTTTTCCTAAGAGCAACAGCTTTTCACTTTACATACCCTTGGACCTTTAATGGTGTATTAAGACTCATTTATGCTTTGGGGCTGTATTTAGTAAAATTTAGTTGAGTCTTAGAAAACTCTGAAGTACTTTTAAGAGTAACCAACTTCAGTTCATTAAACAGCTATAGTGTAAGTTACAACAGGAGAGCTCAGCTCTTCAAATTTACCTGACAGTCCTTCTCCTTGGAGCCATCCCAAGTACCTCACCTATCAGAAAGCTATTCTTAAAAGAAAGCACAGATGCATCATCACCTCCAGTTCTGGCGTGCTGTGAAGTCGGAGATCTACAGCTATGAGCTTAGATCAATGAGACTTTGAGGTTTTGTGTAGTGCTGGACTGAAATTCTCATGTCTTAAGCATTGGCGTGTATTACAAATACTGGAGTATGGCAAAGGACCTCCTTATATGACTGCAATATCCACCTCTTTGGAGCAAAGTTGGTACAATACTATCCTCAGCTATGGGACTGCAAATTAGATTTTAAAGTTAGTTAAAAGACACGGCCAAAACTGAGCACTGCTTTGGTGAGAAAGATGTTTGTTTGGAGCCTCTGAATGACAGCAAACGAAAAATACATCTCCAGTGAAACAGAAGCCAGAAATATAACTTGGATTTGAAAAGAAAAGCCATCAAATTTCATCCTGTATTATTTCCGTACCCTTTCACAGCCAGATAACCTGTCACAGTGTGAGCTTCCACAACAGCCAACTTCCCTTTCTGAACGTTTCTTTAAAGCTTGGGCCAAATCTGCATTCTTGGAACTTCCATCAAGATTGCTTGGAACTCTCGGAAAAATGTATCTGCTTTTTAACTTTTATCTGCTCACATAAAGACTGATTCTAGAAGCTTTGCAGCCAGCTGCAGTGATTTAATGCCTAAAGATCCAGGGAAGCACAGAGACAGAATCTGAAGGCACAGAACTGTCTGTGTTACTGTTTTGAAGATTCAAAGGCTGCTATTGCTGCAGGTGGGAGAGCGTATAACAACTGCTCTTCTTTCACAGCACTAATGAATATGAAGGAGCTCGTACAACTCTCCATTTTCAAATATGGTAACAAAGCATAACTCCAATTTCCTTATAACTTCTACAATATGAGGAAAAGACTCTCTTGCTCCAGGAGATCAACAGCTGTATAAAGCACCAAGGTTCGTTATTGCAGAAATGCTCTGTGCTCATGTGGCTCACGCTCTCCCATCATGAAAGCCATTACCCTCCAATTAGTACACAGTGCTCAGTGGTTCTCATGCTTAAAACAAGCTATAAAGTCATAACATATTTGCCTTTATTTTTTAATTCTCTATTGATTATGTTTGTGATGCACCACCAAGGTCAGTAGGGGGAGCTCACCCTTCATCTGTCAGGGTTTGGGTTGCTTTTAAGTGAATATCAAAGCAGAGAGATCATCGAAAAGACAACAGAAACCTTAAAATAGAAGGAACAGGTCAGACTTAATTAGATCCTGTTAAACATACCAAGAGCCTGGCCTGCAAACACGTCTGACTGTGGAACAGCCTGCATAGCACATTAGAAACAGCAGTTCCACTCAAGCCTCTAAATATTAAAAGTGCCAGAAAGAATTTACTGGATCAGTACAATAAATTCAGTACAGCAAAAATAGTCATTGACTCCACTGAGCAAGCAATAATGGATCCCACACTGATCCTGCTGAAATCAATGGCAATTAAGCTTTTAAGTGGTGATGTGGCTGCTCTCAAAGTCTCTGAGCAGTGCCACTTCTTGGGCTATAGTGGCTTCAACTAGGTAAGAGGGTACAGGTGTTACTTCATGGCAATTGCTCTCCAGACAGATGCAGTTCTATTAGAAATAAAGCCATGCAGTGAGCAGATAGAGAGGGCAGCTTCAGCAGGAGTAAAACCTTCATATCCCGGCACTCCAATGAAATTGCTGCAAAGCTTTAACTTTGATGACAGAGCCTGTCCCTGGCTCTGGCAGAGCTTAATTGCATGGCACAAGCAGGTTAGACAGCAGGACTCCACACAGATGCTGAGGCAAAGTTCTTTAATCCACAAAGGACTAGTAAAAAGAAGCAAAGATCTGCATAAATAGAAAGCACTCTGCCTATCCAGTATTCCATCCCACAGACACAATGGGAATGTGCTCCTCCAGTAAGTTTCTCCCCTCTAGCACAGATACCTCTGCTTATTTAAGCCCTCTCATCACTTCCAAAGGTCCCCACTGGTAGTGAGACTCCTCAGCACATCTTTCCCCACAGCTCCTGCTACTCAGCAGCTGAAGAAGATTAATTGGCTTTTCCACCTTATAATCCCAGCAGCAGCTGTGGAGGTACATGACTCATATGTCATAAGGTTTATCCAGCTGAGAAGCACTAAGGAGGAAACAAGACTTGATGTCCACTTGTGAAGGAACACAATGCTTTTCATTTGTACCATGTGGGACTGAACAATGCCCTGCTCTACAGAGGCAAAAGGCTAAGCTGCAGATTTCACATCCAGGACTTGGGGTTCCTCCTTGTAGAGAGAGCTGCTACCAACTAGTTACAGAGCAGACACTGAACACTCCAATGCTTGTGATTTTTTAAGGTTCCAACATTCAGGTTTTCACTAAGATCCATACTTGGATCAGAAATGCTCAAGTTGACATCATGAGAGGTCAATTCTTTACCACTGAGATTTCAATCGACTGTTCCAGATGCTTCAGACCTCACGCTTTAAAGAAATTCAAGGCACTGAACTACCAAAACCCTCATGATGCTATATCACATCTGTGCAGCAAAAAACCTCTTCAGCATATTATAAAGGCAAGCATCTACAAGACAAATTAATTTGAAGTCTCATAAATGAGAAATATGGTGAAGCATTAGGATAGTAAAGCATGAGTTTGAACAATTGGCTTCCAGTACTATGAATAACACAGCTTCATATTCCATTACTGGAAAAAAACCTCTGGATTTACAGCAGATCTCATTTTGCTCTATTAATCTGATTGCCCCAAGCAACTGCAATAGGCTGAGACGTCAAAGAATCATATTTACAATCTGTTGCTGCCAAGACAAATTGCTTTTGTTTGATAATAAGCCCGTTGCTACCCCTGGGATGTAGCTGCACTGAAAAGTGAGAGGTACCAATGCAGTGGAGGCTTTCCATTGTGAAAGGCAGCCATATCCTTTCTGAACTTTAATGCAACCAATAAAACTGGCATGCAGAGAGGTAAGCACAGAATCAGCTTTTCTAAAGGGGTGCTCTGAAAGCATGCCCAACAGTGTCTTATCAGAAATAGATACAACTGTTCCTGTGATGACACATGCTTGGCACTGACACTGTGTAAGTGTTGACAATGCTAATGATGCGCTAAGAGACCTTTAGGTGATGCTGCAGAACTGGGTTATCTATCTCTTATCCACTTACATATATATACTAATAATCATCAAGCATTTGATACCTAACAGTATGTTCCACATGAGGGCTTTAAGCTATTCATAATATTGGGGTAGGAGGTATTGCAGAGCGTTTGATTCAGTCACACCTTTCCAGGACTAGACCTTATGATACAACTACATGAATCAGTTCCCACAAGGTGAGAAAGGATGATGACTCCCAAGGCTCCTTCACTGGGGATATTGCCCACGGTGGTTGAGGGCACAGATACTACAGAGAGATGTTCTTCTGGGTCACGTCTATCCCTTCCTGATCATATTTTGTGCATTTGTGCAGACTGTGAATCACAGAGGATTTTCAGATGATTTACAGAGCTAGTGTCTCATTTAACCCAGAACTCAGCTTGCTACATGAGTAGGAAGTGTCTAAACAGTAACACATAAACTTTCCTTCTGGGCTTTCTATTGCCTTCTCCTCCAGCACATCAGTGTCACCTTGGAAGGTGTCTCCATGAACATGGACTGAGAGCAGCTTCTCACTGTAATTTTGCATAATTATACACTCAGTCCTTGGCTGCCATAAACTTTAATTAAAATTGCCGTGGTGTTACGTTCTTGCATTATTGTGGCTTCATAATCATCTCACATTGTAGATGACTTTCCAGAGGCTTCCCCTGGAATCACACTATCATCACTGTGACATTCTCCCTATCCCTGAAGTAAAGGCTCTGGGCTCTGACAGCACTCTGGCATTTTACTAAGGACATACCACGCGTCTGGAAAAGGACAGGC
>JAOEHX010052384.1:34792-48024 GCA_025448015.1 Bolborhynchus lineola
CAGGCTGCATTATTTTGCTCTGGGAAACTAGAAATATAATCAGCAGAAAAATAGCTAAAGTCCCTCTTCACTGCTTGCTTCATTACCGTTTGGGCTAAGCTGTAAAGCATAATAACATCCATGTCTTCTGTCAAGGACTGTGCTTCCTTTCAAAGGAGATCGCTTGATCTACCTCATCTCTATCTTTAAGGCTTGCAGAGCCAACCTGTAATTAACCTTCGTCACTCCAACACATGTTCGCAAGCACTTCAGAAACATGACTCAACTATACCTCACAGATACTTCAAGAGGAGTATAATAGTCTTAAATTTCCTACTAGAGAAACTAAAGCCTAAGGGCTCTGTAACTTCCTTTGGTAAATCAACAGCAGAAACGGATGAGAACTTGGACATATCAGAGGTTGGCACTAACCAAAAAGCTTCTCTTTCCTCAGCTACATTTAAGTCACATTTGCTCTGAAGAAACAAATGGTAAACCAAGACTCAACAATGAAACAATGCTGCAGGAACTCCAGCACTGCTCACCAGTGATACGTGAGATACACAGAAAGAAAACTATACTGGCTCTGTTCCCCAGAATTACCCTACAAATAACCACAGTCAAAAGAGAGGATGTCTTTGATCATCACATTTTCTGCAACCAGAGAAACATGCCTAGAAATGAAGTGGATTATTTTTAAGAAACATGCGCATACCTTTGATAGCAAAAACTCCGTGACAGAAGTCCTTGAAATTGATTCTTCCCAAATCATTTGGGTCCAAGTACTTTGCCAGTTTTTCCACCTAAAAGAAAAGATCATAAAGTATGTGTTGAGCTTGGTGTATCATCTGGTGCCCAGTAGGTCTGTGCCTTCTACAAATGGAAGAATTGGACCCCAAATGGAAGAATACATGTAACATTCACTTTAATCAGCCAACAAATCCTTCTGTAACGAGAAATCACGATTTATAGTTTCATCACCTGGTGCTGAATAAGGTGAATGCTCTGACCAAAACTTCTGCAGCTGGGACATGTTAATACTCTTTTTTGTGGATCTCAAGAACTTAATAAAGAGGAAATCTGTGACCCAGCCTCTCATTTTACAATGCAGAATCTCCTTCCCTAGGAGCCCTTCCTGTGTATGCAGCTCATAGGAACTTGAAGCCATAGCAATCTCCATCCTCATCAGAAGTTACTGGGAAAGAAGACAGGACAACGATGTGCACAACCCATAGCAGCCTCATTCGCTGAAGAATCCAGACTATAGAACACTCACTGGGCACTTGGGATCAAACAAATCTTCCTTGCCACAGTACAGAATACAAGGTTTATATAGGAAATAGAAATTAACAGCACAAAAAGATTTGTGTGATGAGACAGAGAATGGGTCTGTTCAGCATTTTATGCAAACAAGCAATGTACTTATTGCTTATAATTTGAGCCTCACAGTTTAGCCTTTCTGATCAACTACTTACCATAAATGAGATTACACTGAATTTAAACACAGGCACCAAACTGGCATTTGCCCTGGAGAAGGTCTGGCAGATTTTTCGGGGGAGTTTTGGGGGAAGGGAGAGTAAAGCAGTCTAGACTGGAGAGGCTGTTGTGTGCTGTGCTGTCTAGAACAAAGGGACAGAAAAACAAGTAGCTGAAGAATAAGGAGAGAGGCAGAACAGTCCAGGGAGGAGGGCACAGTGCTGGTGCACTCCAGCTGGCTGTTTTCTGCGACACATACACTGCATGACACTGTGTAAGTCCCCTCGTGTCCCTGGGCCTTTGCCTGCTGCATGTAGCAGGTACCCTCACTGAGGCAGAGGCAGCCTCTTGCTCCTCATAAGCTACAGCACAACTCTGACCTTGGTCTGGGCCCTCCAGACACCTCAGAGTATAAACAAGATGACTGCAGAAGGCAGGCACGTAGGATGCTGCACAATCCTGGTGACTACAATGTGAGCTCAGATCTGTCAGTTTGAGCAGCAACAAAAGCCCAGCTGGAAAGATATGCAGCCAATAAATCCAGATGACCCAGTTTCTCAATTTTCTGGTGTGTTTTTTTTACACTCTAGCAAGCCCCCAGCAGTTTCTTAAAGCCCTGCAGATAATGCACTAATGTCTGCGCATGCCACTTCCCTCAGATTCTCTCAGTGCTTCTAAATTCCCTCTGTGCCAATAAAATGCCATGATCAGTCAAAGGCCCCATTTGGAATGAGCAAATTTGGATGACAAAATGGCAGCATTTTTACTCACATGCACAATTCTGTGTTGAACGAGACAGGAATAATTTGATTCTTATATCGAATCCTTTCTCCTCTCCTTTTCTTAGGAAAAACAAAATCAGCTCATGTGTGCGGAGTAAATCAGGAGCTGTGGGGTGAGTGCAGAGCCCTTTCAAGTCAGAAATAAGGAAGCTTTCCTACTGCAGAAGGCTTCAACAGCTCAGGTCCTGCGGGCCGGACAGCAGATCCCAGATGTCAGCTATCGTGTGACTCAGGATCAAATCCTACATCTGGCATCACAAGGGATTACTGTAGCCCCACTAATTTACAGCAGCAGAGCCTGTGTTTCTGTTTCACAAAACATGGCCACCCTACCACAGACTGTAGTGTGCAGTTAATGCACACAGACTAGCTGGAAATCCTTACTGAAACCAATTAAATAGAGACACGCATGATACGGAAAAGCTGGGTCAGTGTTATCCCTGCTCACCTTCACTAACAACACAGATGTTACAGGCATAGATGTTAGATGCAGAGGTGGCAGAAATGCCTTTGTTCAAACTGGTTTTGGGTGTATTTAAAGCCATATAATCAAGCTGGCCACTGAGGCTGGAAGCAGCAAGATTTTACAGCTGAAAAGCTTCCTTACTAGGAATGTAGTAGTAGCTTCAATACGTGGCAGACGTGTCACCTCGTGTAACTCAGGCTGGCTCCAGAGGCTCTGATGAAGACCCTGGTGTGGCCACTGACTGAGCATCCATCCCCTCATGGATACAGCAACAAACTGTAATCAGGCACCAGTCTTTTCTGTTACAAGATCAGTCTGTAACTCTTCGACGAATGGCAAGCTCCCATCATTGCAATGCAAGTAAATACTATTTCAGATGCTTGCAGGGTTGTCTTAAAGAACCCCATTTCCTGTAGGTCTTTTGCTAAAAGACAACAAATTGCATTTCAGGTTTTAATGCACAGATTCCTGCAGTCAGCTGGGAAGCCTCTACCCCATTTAACATTGTGCTCTAACACACCGGTGTCACTGGGTGTTCCCGGTGAATCTGGCACATTGAGTTTATTTCTCAAAGGTGATGCAATGATTTTAGCTTACCAGTTGCTCAGCCACATATAATTACATTTAAAAAATCAGATTAAATAGGATGTTATATGTCTGAGGGTTTGTATTATGGAGGAAGAGAGAATATGTTCACGTTTAGGTGTAAGCAATGTCTTAAAACAGTAAATGAAATTATCACCTGAGCAAAGTGCTTCAGCCTCCAGTTTGCTCTAAATCTGATTTTGCAGGTTTTCAATTAGATTTTAGGATGCAAATAACTGACATCAGTGCAGGAGATGAGGAAGGACTTACAGAACAACGTGATGCAATTAATGACACTACTGCTCACATCTTCAGCCAGTGCCCTCAGCACACGTTAGGGGCTACAATGATTTTCATCAACTGGACAGATTTAGGGGGACACTTGCATAGAGTTTGTGCATTGATATACACACATGTATTATAAATAAATCCCTCCATATTTGCACAGAGTTTCAAGCCTGTAGTGCACTTAGTTACGCATTTTTACCAGTAGCTTTCTGCTATAAGGCAAGAAGCTCTTCCAGACCGAAGACATTACTTAAAATTAAGCTCAATTTCAAGCTGTGGCCAAATCAACTGTGTCATCACAGCTACCCCTAAGTCTTCTCTCCTGTCTATACTGTCAACCATCCTTCTGCTGCACTTTGTAATGTCCTGCCCTCCTCCTTCTCAGAAAGGGTTGACTCCCAGCAATTAATCAGAAGTTGTAACATTTATTTATTGCCTTGGGGAACGTTAAAGGCTTGTCAGCCTCTCTGCCAGGCAGTCAGCAGCCCTGGGCTTGCAGCTCTGGTAGCCTGCTAGAACATGAGGAAGCAGCTGCTTTTCAGACCCATCAATGCATATAAGAGCTCAATATCATAAGCCATCACAATGAGGTAAAGCAGTGTTTTGGGACACTCCTCCCTGCATTGCTGCACAGAGCAATCCCCCACCATGTGGGACAGCACAAACAAGGTCTGGATTACACACTAGTTCTTCATTGTAGGACAGAAAAAATTAGCTGCAGGCTCAATAATCTATGTGGCTCTTTTGGCAGCTGCAAGGGCCTCTCTTCTGAATCCTTCAGTAGGCACCCAATACTCTCAGAGAGAAGACATAAATCATTTTTGCTTTGGGAAACAATCAGAGAAAACCAAACCCTGTCTCTATTGTTTAACTTGCTTAATCATCCTTCCAATGGAAGCATATTTCTCCATTACAGGTCTCCAATAACAGGTCACTTTAGCCAGAGCATTTGCCTTCTCTCTGTTAGGCTTCCCAGCTATAAGGCTGTGCAGCAAAGAGGTGTTTGTGTCCCCCTGTTTTCTGACCCACAGGAGTAGGCTAGGAACACTTTAAAGAGTCTCTACAATGAAAAGAAAGAGGCAAGGTTCAGTGTGAACAACACAAACATGCATATGAATGAGAAAGAATTAGGAGTACAAAACAGTGGACAACAAAGTGAGGCAGCATGAAATGTCCCTTCCTATCTCCTCCATCCATATGAGAGCACCATCTGTGCCCTGCGAAGAATCCTCTGTAGCCACACTGTGTGGGATATAAACACATCTAAACCGAAGCACCTGCCTCCCTGCCAAGGATGCACACCAGGAACCTGGGACTAACTCAGGCACTGCTCGAAACAGAGCAAGAAGCCAGTCAGAGGCACACACCAAGGTGTGCATGGGAGTGAAGTCACTGCAATCTGCTGCTCTGACTAGAGGGAACATTTATTAGCCTTTGCTCAAGCTAATTCCCTTCCCAACATTCCTGAGATGCCTGCTGTCCCAGGACTCACAGTGCCTTGGAGCACAACCATATGTTCTACATGACCAGGCATCTGCATGACTGCTCTGAGAAGAAGGGAAAGGATTTTTGTGGCAGAGGGAGTGCAGGAAGAGGATCAAAGAGGGCAGGTGGCTGTCAAACCTTGAAGAGATTTATTGAAACTGATCTTTTCCTGCAAATGAGTTCAATCCAGGGATACCTCTCAGCCAAGGAACCCTCTCAGGATCCTGGCCATCACTTGTGCTGAAGTGGCCAAAAGAATTAGGTATTTTTTAACAGTGAAGATTTTCTGACTGGACCTGAATCCTGCTCCCATTTCCAGGCACAGAGAAACTCAGATTTCTACTGACCTCACTTAATTTTCTTCAAAAACTGACCAGCACTGAAGAGATGATGTTAACACAAAGAAGCTTTGTTAGATCTGGATGCAGTTGAGTTCTGAGGGACCCCACACTGGCTCCTCACGCTGCAATCTTACAGCAGGATCCATCTCACAGCCAGAAGATGCCATCTGAAATAAACAACTTATCTCAGCAGTTCACCTTCATACTGCAGGAGTCTGTGAGCACGTCTCACCCTGAAGTGCAAGCAGGGAACATCTGGGAGCTGTAAGGACAAGCACTTGCAGGAAAGGCACTGGTGTGCTGTGGCAGCGATGTTTGGGCAGGATCTCCTGAAGCAAAAGCATTTGTGAGAAACCTCAAAAAACAGCAAGAGGAGATTAAATATGTTAATGCTGCAGAGTGGAATTAGGGACGTGCCATATCAGAGACACATAGGCTAATGGGTGCTCAGGAGACCCATCAGTGTGGGATACCAGTGTCTCTGCTGGAATTTGGTAGGATTAGTCCTTCTCTGAAGCTATTTGGTGTTTGCATCCACAGACTGGAAGCAAATATAAAACCATGATGATGACATTTACAGATGACAGGTTGATAAATAACAACAATGCAGACAGTCTCACACTCCTCTGAATAGCTTTGCAAGTGAAGCCCATACAGACAGAATACGTTTTAAGCACAGCCAGGCAATGTCACAAACCAGAAAAGACCACAAAAGAGAAGGAAAAGAAGCAGCAGATTTACTGAGACGAGGGCTGTCTTTTAATGAGCTGGGATTTATAGACTCAGGGGGGAGGAATAAGGCTTCTCTGTAACATTCTGGCAATTCTGGGAAGCAGAGCAAGATGAGGGGATTTATTTTACATCGCATTAGAGAAACCAATGATAACACAGTTGTGCTACCCACTTCCGTAAGAGATGCTGAGGACCCAGACAGGCTGCAGAGAACTGACATAACATTCACATGCTATTGAAACACCTTATGCAGCCAGACTTAGTTTTCTCTGTTTGATTTGGCAAGAGGGAGACCAAGTAGCAATTTGCATCTTCTGTCAAATATGAACCAAGTCCATGGAGCCCTGATCCAATGGCAGAAAAATATCCACCAGTTACTGAGATGAAAAAAACACATCCATGATACAGCATTTTGCTGAGTGTGTGAAACTGCATCAGTGAATTGTAAAGTGCAGAAAGGAAGAGGTGGTTTCAGAGGCACTGCAGGTGGTTGAGTGCATTCAAAGGAAAAAGGGAAGCTTCTAGTGTTCATGTGTTATTAATGCCCTGCATAAGCACTACCTTGACTCAGGTGGGTGACAGATGGTGAATGCACTGAACTACTGAAGCAGGAATGGCAGAGCACTGCAGATCTGCAGCACATATAAGGTCAGCTCGTGTCCCTGCTATCCTTCAGGAATGCAAGAGCAGCAAGTGCTCCACATCTGCTGGACACACCTGCCTATTCCCAGTGGAGAAGCTTTGCAGCACTTCACAGAAGTGACAAACAGGCTGTGATGGCAGTTATTGCCTCTTCCAAGCTCATGGGAGTGAAGAGGGCAGAAGCTATAGGATTCTTATCAAAGCCTCTGGGGCAGAATGGTTTAACTGTTTAGACCGAGATCATGCTGCTGGGGAAAGAGATGGCATTCATTGACCATGGGACTGTGTCATGAGGGTCAGAGCTGCAAGTTTACCTGTGGCATGCTGCTACCAGCAAATGACTTCATCTACTTTGGCTTCTCCTTTAAAATGGCTATGGCAATACTTAAACCACAACAGAATGGCACTTTAAAGGTGATGATACCACAGAAAACAATGGAGTCTGCACCAAGCTGCTCCATGCTGTAGGCTATTGGTTATTTACCCTGTCTCACTTGCCCTCCATAGCCTGCATTCTAATTTTTCAGCACAATGGAGAGGTGTCTGTCATCTCTTCATACATCTACTTGACTCTACACGGAACACCAGACATACGAATTATTTGGCTTGATACAATACACAGGTATTACTAACCTCTACTGTATCGTAATGAAACTTGCCCCACTGGGCAGCCCCTTACCATCATCTTGTTTGCTTATCCTGTCAAATAGCATTTTATTATCTCCTGACAGTAGAAGACTGAGCCATACAATACTGCACAGAGAGAAGAGAACACATTAAGGACAGATTTGTTTTAAGCACTCTAATATGAGAATAAGCTATTAAGAGAACATAATGCTCCATGATCCTCAATGAACGTGAGCGTAACAGGCAGCGCCAGGAAAATTGATGCTATGATTTCTGTTCTCTACTGAGAAATCACTTGCAGTCTTTAATACACATGATGACACAAGCCTAGTTTGGGATAACAACAAACACAATTCTTGCCATATTACATACCCAGGTATTGTAGTTAACAACCTTACAGTTAGGATTTCTAACCACAGCTGAGACCCAGAAGTTATTACACCTAAGGAACTCCTTCTCTTACACCATACAGCTCACTGGTTAACCTCTCCATTACAGAACAAAACATTTTATGATACAGAGAATCACCAAAAAATTTGGAAATTAACAATGTGAACAGCTCGGAATCTGATCATTGCTTGGGATTCAGAAGTCTCCGGAACTTCCTCAGAGCATGCATCCCAGAGACTGTTCACAGAGACAGAAACTACTTTGCCCCATCCTATCTACAAGCCAGAGACCACCAAATTCCCTATCAGGTTCATCTCTGCAATCTGCACCTTTGGATGCATAAATTGCTTATACAGACAATACCACTAGAACAGATTTTCTCATTTATTTTGTCCCTCCTAATGTAAAGTAGCAGCTGACAATGAGCAAGCACCAAAATCATATGACCCACATCTCTCTACAGACTCCCCCACCACCCACGGTCCTCTATGCGAGAACCTCTCATTTAAAGTTATTTAAACAGAGCTGATTTGAACAGAATTCCATTTCCCTCTTTCCGACTGATGCTGTGTTGTAAAACAAGACATTTGGCTGGGCCCACCGATCTTACAACAGTCTATGGGGAATCCCACACAGTCTGGAATACCATGGGAACAGAGAGAAAGGTTAAAAATATACCAAAGCCATCTGTTCACTCTACAGTGATCTCTGTGTGTTGCTCTGGAAACAAAGGGTTAACGTGTAGAACTGTTTTCCTAAAGCCACTGATTCACTCACTTGCTAAAATAAGCAGGGCTGCATTAACACCTTCTCCTCCATTGCCACCAGAACTGAAATCAAGGCTTCCTGGGAAACAAGGCTGTTAGCAAAAGCTGTGACAAGCTGAAATGAAGCACAGCCCATTACCATCTCATTCATCAGCATAAGTCAAATACGGCATTAAATAGCCCAGATCTCAAGAGATGCAGCTGGCAGTTGGTCATGTGTGCAGAGTGTTATGCCTTTAAACAACGAGGAGGAAACTATTTGGGTAACATCAGGCTTATCTAAAAGTGATGCAGCATGCATTCATTCTCAGGCAAAATATTCTTCCTCTCGGCAGCTTGTGGTGTGTGAGACCAACGTGATTGTTCTCATCCACACACAGGGATCTTATACAGAATAAAGCTTTTCATGGCTTTCAGTTGTGAGATGTCAGCCAAATGAGATCTGTTCTAGAAATAATTATCATTTTTGAGGTAAACTGGGAGGACAGGGGGCACACAGTAACATTCATTACCCAACACCTTCTCAGCGCCTTCCTTGCTGACACATCTGCAGTCACGTTTTAATTGAGGTATTATTATATGCAAAGAACAAACAAAATACCAAAGACGAGCACCAAGAGGCTGGAGAGGGTGGGGAGAACAAAGCAGGACTGAACAGTGACTGGTAGGTAGGTCACAGCACGCAGCTCAGACATCCCCTATACCAGTGAAAACACACTGCCTAAAGCCAAAGGGAAGCTGCAAAAAGAAAACCACCAAAGCGGAGCCTAAAGCTGGTGCCACTGCTATGAGTGTGCTCGAGGCTTGTGCTGAAATCCAGGCAGTGAGTGAACTGCTTGGCTGAAGTAAAATCAGCACCAGACACTTTTCTGTCAGCCATATGATGCCACTTCATTTGTTCATCTCTCATTCACAGGTCAAAACCATGGCTAAGTGCAGCAGCAGACTCCTGAGATGCGGTATCACTCAATTCTGTCACAGCATCAATCTTACAGGTTGGAGTTCAAGCCTCAATGATAGGAATCAAATGTTTCACTTAGTCACTTCTCTTGACTGTGCTTTCATTGTTACTTTCTCTCCTTAATGCGTAAAACAAACCAAGCAATAGCAACCAGAACACAACCCAGCGTTTCACACACAACATCTACATTCACATACAATTTAGATTGTGGTCTGAGAGGCAGCCAGACACCAGCACAATTTGAGCATCCACAGCTCTAACCCGGTCTCCTGGTACCAGTTTTGAACCCAGCTGCCAGAAGGGAATGTGCTCAGCTTTTGTCATGCTCACAGACACAGAGAATGAAATGCAAGTCTTGAGATCCAATCTCAAATGCAAGCGCCTGAGCAGGAGTCCTGAAATTAAAATGAATGAAAGAAATTTCATGGCAAATTAATGCTTTGACACAAATCCTGAGAGGAATGAGTACTGGATGCATTCAGCAAAGGGAGACACGCATTAGTTAAGATGACAAACATCAGGCAGAAAGGTATAATTAAAGGAAAAGTCTTCCACTTAGTTGAAGAGAAAGATATTTAACCTTTCATAAGAGTGTAGCTGGGACATAAAGTCCTTCTCCAAAGAAAGAGAGGAAGTAATGTGCAGTACCACTCATGATGGTGGGATAATTATCGAGTCTGGAATGAGGCTGTCAGGTTTGAGCAGCAGCTGACTCCTCTGACGTCAGGATAAGGGAAGCACAGAGAAGCAGGCTGTGGCAGTGGTGGCACAGCAGGAGTTGGGACCGCTAATGCTGAAAGAGGATAGAAACGAGCCCCACCAAGAGCTACAAGGGAGTCCTTGCTGCATCTGCCATCAGCTTGCACAAGCAGAGAGATCCCTGACCAGGGCCCTCACAGCCAGCAGTGTTAATCTAATTCCCCTGTGCCTTGTTGGAACTGCCAGCTTCAGGCAATGTAATAGCCCAGAAGCCTCCTCATTCCTCCCTCTCCTGTGTCGTGAGCAATTCCCCCATACAGAACTGGATCATTCAGACTGCAAATAGGAAATCTGCACTGCACAAAATCATATGGAGAAACCCACATTGCTCTTTGATCTACAATGGGATAGACATTAGAAGGAATGATAATTAGCAGCATTTTTGTGTGGAAAGGGATAGATGAGAACAAAGCCAGTGTGCATAGAAAATGCATGTTCTTACCAGCCTTAGAAGCTGTACAAAGGTTCTTCATTTATAGTTCTTCCTATGCTCTGCATCCTCATTAGCTATTGCAGCCTGGTTGATATTAGTAGTTAATGGTTAGAAGGCTGAATGGAAGAAAAATCCAAAGCCCAACACGAAGAGAAAGGAAATAAAGGTGCACAGCTCTGATGGAATTGTACTTTGTGTTTTAGAATTATGCCCAATTCAACTGTTGTCAGTTAGTGTTGGTATTCTAAGAATCTCAGTGAGGGTTTGGACCCAGTATTCTCAGCTCACTGTACACACTGTTGAAAAGATATCTGATGCAAAGGTAATTTTCTCTGCTGGCATGTGATTTTACCTTCTCTTTCATTCAGAAACAGATGGTCTGTAAAGAGTGCTGGGCCCAGGGACTAAGAATGGCAGATTCTGAAACAGAGATTTGGCTAACAGAAAATCCCTGCTCTCCTGAGCAGAAATATGAGCTGGACTGCAGCATCACTGCATATGGAATCTGGGTATTTGTGTGCATGTGTGCACCTGTTGATGTGCTGTGCCCCTTGGTCAGTGTGCACCAGGTGTGCATCACCCCACAGAGGACACCAGCTGGCTACAGCACCTCGCTTTTCAGCTGAACAGACATGCCACCCCATCCAACATTCCTGTGCACACAAGGGACCAAGCCCCACACCAGAACCAATAACCAGCAGTAACAATACAGCACTCCACAAGCCAAAGATCAGCCCGCTCCTCACTAGTCCTGTACTCCCACTACCCTTTGGCTCACACCAGGAAAGCTAACAGTGGTTCTGTGATGACTTCCATCAGCTGAACAATTGCATCTCACAGGCTCAGGTAAGCAGGTCGCTGTTCCCAGTCCTGCTGTCAAGCAAGACAACAGTCATTAGAGTCCAACTGTACATGGGACTGTGACTGTTCATGCCTGTAGCACAGCACGTAAGTCCTCAGGGCTGTTCCTGTTGTATCAGATGGTTTCCACCTAAAGCCTTTTCAGAAGTTACTGGTTTGGTTTTGCTCATTTCTACTGCTGTGTTTTTCAACCAGTTTTTAATAGGGACAATAACCTTTTGTTTTCTATCAATGTGTATTTATTAGCTTTCAGTGGTATATATTGGTGTATTTTTTACATCTGTTGATGCTTTGCCTATCAATATGTGAATTCACTTTCCCCCACAAACAGATTGTCCAAAAAGAAGTCATTTTTATATTTCCAGCTACATTCCCTGTAGCCATTATGACAACGCATCACCACAGAGCTCCAGACAGTGAAAATTAATTGCTTGGAAAGCAAAACTAACTAACCCTTTCATTGGAAAAAGTTCAGAGTAAATCAGGAGAGCTTCTCCTGAGATGGACCCCCAGAAATAAGGAAAGAATTGGTCAGTGGAGGTCAAATTATTATCTCCAGTACAGAATATCTCCCACCCACCGCCAGTCAGGCTATTTGCAGCTCTGCTTTGAGCATCTATACAAGAGGAGAGGACTAGTTTATCCTTTTCACCACACCTCACCCCAACTCCAGGTGTAACACATAGAACATTATTTCTGAAGCAGCTGAATCCCTTTAAAAATCAGAGTAGGTGCTCACACACCCTTCTTGGCCTTTCAGTTCATCAGCTCTTCTTCACTTCACAGCTACCAGTTTAAGTGCTCTTGACAATTTACTGATCCCCTGTGAGATCCCTAAATAGGCAAAAACCTGATTTCTGCGTATTTGCCAGACCTTCCACACTGCAGTTTCTCTCAAACACACGGAGCTGCTGCTGCTGCTTTCTCTTAACCTGCCAAAGCTGCGCTTGCATCCATTCTCCTCCAAATAAAGATGTCTTGTTGGAGTGACAATCAAGAGGATCTGAGAAGCCAGTCCACTGCTAATACCTGGGCATGTACCAGCCACAAGAAACCACAGGTTACCCGTCATGCGTTTCCAGGGGCACAGTTTCTGATGCGTGTTATCTGAAGCGCACAGAAGATACTTGTTACAGTAACAGGAATGCAATTTACCCTTCAGTGATAAGGCTCAGCAAAGCCCTGTAGCAAAGGTAGATGTATGAAAAATGAGGTGGGATGCTGATAGTCTGAAAGAACAAAAGCAGCCTTCTCAGAACGCCTTTCACTTGGACCAGCTCAGTAAAGGAATTCTCATTGTGCAGTGTACAGCTGGTTTCCTCACCATGGAGTAAAGTAGATAGTTTCCTGGTTTGTCACATCTGTTTTAAACAGCCAGATGTTCTACATCTGTGGAGCAAAGAGTTGTCTGACACTGCTGACTGTGGCAGCACCTCACCTGCAGACTGACCTGCCCAACAGCCAGCAGCTGCTCTATCTCTTACTCTACTGGTTTGGACAGGATCCATGCAATTCTTGTAAGAGTAGGAATAACAGCCTTGTGGCAAGGTGTACAGGAATGACAGAGATGGGCATCCTGCCGATGCTGGCTCTCGGATGGACCAGAGACAAACACAATGTCCTGGACAAATTGCACCGTGTGTCCCACTAGCAGGATG
>JAOEHX010052384.1:48124-59206 GCA_025448015.1 Bolborhynchus lineola
GATGCTGGCTCTCGGATGGACCAGAGACAAACACAATGTCCTGGACAAATTGCACCGTGTGTCCCACTAGCAGGATGGCTCTCTGCACTTCCCTGTGTAACTGTGGAGGACTGGAGCTGCCAATATTCCAGGGACAAAATGAGTCCCGAGACAAACTGAGAGCAAACAGCCAGGACGGATGCTCAGGAACACAAGTGTACCTGCAGAGGCCAGCTGTGGCATGGGGCAAAGCTCAAAGAAGTGAACAGGAACCTTTCCACTGACCCAAATACCTTCTGGTCAGTGTGCAGAACCAGCAGGGAGGATAAGCCCTTTCCACCCTTGGTGAAGCTTCTATCAAGCAGCAGCACCCAGCAGAAGTGAGACCTACCAGGGATTTGTCAGAGCTCAACAGCTTCATGGACCTCTGCCAGGAGTTCTGCCGTGCATCACAAAGAAGCTGAAAACTGCAGACTCACTTTTTCAGCGTCAGACTCCGAAAAACTGCTTCTCTGTTCATGATTTTCTGTTGTTTCTCATGGCTCTAGCAAAAACTTTCCCTGTAACATGGGCTACTCCATTGCTAGGACATTTCCTTTCAGTACTAACTGTAAGTAAGCTTTATGTTTTGTATACTTCACCTTTCAGAGAAAGCTCTAGCTTTTCTCTTTTGGTTTTCAGGAATTTTCCTGTGCCTGTATTCCAGGATCAATCGCTCAGCTGATTCAAACAGCGAAGCCTACACTTGCTTCAAAAGACACTTGCTATGTGGGCTATTAATATCTCAATGGACATATAATATAGATATTTAATGCTACTACAGGATGCTGAATTATAGCCTTGCAAACCAAAGCTTAAGAGCATCTGTGAATCAGGTGCAGGCGGTAGCCTTTCAAGGTTTCTCATTCTGGCCATTCAGTCCGAACACAGCACCTCCAAGACTTTGTCTGATAGTTCATTTTATGCTTGGATACACCACATATTGACAGCAAAGGGAATCTGTGACAACCACCGAGTCTCAGGCTAGCGCCTCAGACAGACTAGACAATCTGTCACCCCCTGAATAAATTATCTGCTCAGAGAAGAATATAACATGATGCTGATCTCCAAAAAAATACTCTGCCTTCCTGTTGTCCCTTCATGGTAGTTTAAGCTGCACACACTGATTGCTCATCTGTGGAAGTCTGCAAATACAGCTGAGGTGTTTACTGCCTCAGGGTCTTCCTTATTTATAATTCAAAACCACAGCAACACCAGCAACCTCTTTCAGAAGAGACAAGAAGCAGCACTCAAGGAACCTGCCCCTGGAGGGAGGGTGAGACTGAAGCTTTAAGAGCAAAGGGATGGGAAACAAAAGTGAGAAGAGGAGAGGGATTTCTGTTCCTAAAAGACAGCAACTCGAAGTGCGGTCAGATCTCATCTGCACTCACGTTGACCGTGTCTGTGTCAAGCAAGCATCCATACCGCAGGGTGCTCCAAGCTTCCTGAATCTGGGACACTGGAAAAACATCTCCAAAGAATAAGAGCTTTTCATACAATTCCTGATGCGTTTTTCTCTAGTCCCCACTGAACAACAAACCTCTGTCATTTACAGAAACGGGCTTCTTTTTTCCCCAGGATGCTATTGTCCTCAGTGAAGCAAAACTCACAAAGTGCATGAAAACCACCTAATGGTAGGGATGGGAAAAGTCTGCACCCTGTCTAAAAGGCCATGGTTTAGCCTGGGTAGGAGCTGCTGGCCCTGATCCAGAGTGAGCACAAGCCATATAAAGGGAATTCTACCTGAATAAAGAGTTGCAAACTGAACTTCCAGGAAAAGCCAACTCAGTCTAAGTACATTAAAGGAGGTCAAACGTTAAGAAAAATAGTTAAGGAAGGAGAGCAAGTAATGAGTATGGCTAATTCTGTGCTGGAATGGTCTGGATGGTGCACACATACACATTCATTCCAGCACCTCCTTCCAGAAGATAAGTCTCAGTTACTGAAGGAATAGTTCAGCTTTCAGCAGACCTGTGCCTGCTACAGGCTACAGTGTTTTCATCATGGACAGGTCTTTATTTTCATTGCATGTCCAGTACCCAGTCCCTCAGAATAGTGAAAATAAGCACACACCAAGTGAGACACTTACACACTACAGCAGTGAACCCAAATCTGTGTCCATATGTAGGCTTTTATATATTAAAGTAACTACTTGTGGCAATTACAGCACTCCAAGAACTTCTAAGTCAAGCAAATCCTCTGTCCCTAGATCCACTCTTTTAATAGCACCAACGCGAAAATAAAGTATTATTCCACTTTAGGAACAATACTACAGCAGGTAGCTCACAGGTACTATGGACTTATAAAAAGAAGCAAATGCCTTACACAGTGCTATATAAAACCCACCAGAAACTCCAAGCCTGCCTGGTTTGAATCTATTTGGCCTGTACTCGCATCTACTGCAACGCAGCTCTCACGTCCAACATGCAGAGGTGGACAGGTTCTAAAAATAACCAGTGCAGGGAGAGGGGGATGAGGAAGAAGATGTTCCTTTGGTCTGGCTGACAGATTAGGAAGCAGCTCACGATGCCCAGGGAACGCCTCGTTCTAGTCCTGCTCTGCTGGCAATCCTGCACTCCCAAATGTCTCCCAAAGGTTTTTTTGTGGAAAGTCAACGCGATCTCAGTACACGTACAAGACATGAAAGAAGGGATTTTCTCCAGTCTGAGGACAGGCCAGAAATTGTTATGAATCAGCCAAAAGCGAGCTCTAAGACAAAATATAGCTGCCAGTGAAGTGATATAGGATGCAACCCTGATTCTAAGTTGAATGTACGTATCTGCTAATTCAGTAACAGGATCAGGTCCTCAGCCTGAGATCTCTCCCATGAGCTGTAAAATTGGATTGTAAACCAAATAGAAGTCACACTCACGTGTTGCCCTTTGCTTCCAGAACAATCCACTTCTGGAGAAGCCAATGCAAAAAGCATATTCTTGTGTTCAAGATTTCCTCCTCTGTGGTACTGTTATCCCAGGGCTCAGACTTGAGTCACAGGAGGCTGCCACAAGTTTATGGTATGCTGGGAGAAATATCCTTCTTCCCCACCCCACTCATTTAACTACAGCATATTCCAATTCATGCACAATTGGTGCTGCAGAAATGAAAAAGGCTTCCAGAAAGTAGCAGGCAAAGTGATGAAAGTAATGTTATTGGTCTATGCAGATTAATGGTCCCAGCACTTGCAGCACAGTTTATACTAAATCACAGAGCTTAGATTAAACAGTACCTGGGAACAACTTGCAAGCAGACATAACACCCAGATTTCATCTAACACCTTCAAGTACCTTGTATTTTATCCCTGACACTGACTTCAGGTTACTGCTGAGAGATGAGCAGGAGATAAGGCAGGAGATACCACTAAAGCCAGCAGATGTACTGCATCTCAAATGCTGCCCTTGAAAACTGTGTGTCCTGATGGAGCAAAAACCACAGTCCCTGTGGGCTTTGATCACCAGCAGCTTTCCAGAGTATCACACCGCATGGCAGATTAATGCCCCATACTAATCCAAAACATTAGAACAACATCCACAGGCAGCACTGGACTGTCCAGTGCAAGCTATGTGCCCTGTGTATGGGCTCAGCACTGATGTGGATTTTGCCCTTTACTGCTCTAGGAAATAAGACAGGGAAGCAGGGGCACAGAATATTGCAAAGTCATGGCTTGTTTGGAGCAAATAATGAAGGATGAATTGTAAGGACCAAAGAGAATGGAATATTCAGAGGGTCAGGTGGCAGCAATAAAACATCACCTTTCACATTACTGTTGAACAGAATAATTTATCAGATGCTCTCAGTAGATTGTAATACTCGTTCCACTTCTCCACCCCAGAAATAAACTTGAGTTACATACCAACTGCTGAGCAGATAGGGATCTACAGCCACAACAGCCCAGTGACAAAGCTACCATACATCAACTACACTTACGTCTTCAAAAGGGCAAAATTTACACAATAGCAATGTCAAAATAATGTACTAACTCAATAAAAGTGATAGCAACTGCAAATTCTTCTTAGCATTTTTCACTTCACTTCATAAAGAGAATGGAATAAACTCAAGACCTGCCAACAAAAGGAAGGAAATATGCCAAAAAAATCACCACCTAGCACATAGCATACAGCCAGCAAGTTCAGATTCTGAGAGCAGGAAAAAAAGCAGCAGCAAATCATGTGCAAATAACTCACCAGTACAGATTTGGAACGAGGGAAAAGACCTTGAACATGGGCCACTGAAGCTGAGCACAAACAAGGACCCATGACACTAAAATCACAGAATTAAATATTTACCCTCAGAAGCAGAAAAATATGACATAGGGCTTTAAAAGTGTGTGGAGTTCACAAAGAATGGGAGGATGCACTCCGGGCATACCTGGGAAGATGTTCCCTGGGGCTGCTTTGGCTCTGTGATTTTCATGGATAGACCGAAAAGCAAAAGTGTGAATAAAGCGAAGCTCAGGACCCACAGTTAGGGAAGAGGTAGATGAGGATGTACTGATTACTGAAGGTTTCCAAAGTATGGCTGACACGCTGCTTTCTCCTGTGCATGGCCGTGAGCCCAGGTCATCAGCTGGGCTGACATCCACCCCTTTTCCTGCCTCCTGTGCACAAAAAGCAGGAAATTCCTGGGCAGACTGAGAGCCTGGGCAGTTTTTCCACACCAGCTTTCCATACTTGCATCACTAAGCAGCAAGATAGAGAGACCTGTAAATATTTTAAGCAGCATTTATTAATAATTCCATCGTTTCTTCTGTGTGTTACATAACTGTTTTGGGAACAGGGCTCCTGAGTTTTAAGCATAAACTGGTGCAGCTACTTTTACTCTTACAGGGCATATTCCGATCTCAGAGTGGCATCAATGAGAATTTCATTGAAGCTCAGTTACACTGATGCCAGAGTTAATGGAGAACAGAGTTAGAGCCTTGAAGTGTCCTTCAGCCTAAGGGAATAAAAATCCTAAGCAGAATTGGCTCATCTAATAACATGAAAAGCCAAACTCTAAGTTTTTCCAGATGGTTTTCTACAAGGTCTCTAAAGGCAGCATCTTCTTTTGTTCACATTCCACTGTTTTCAACAGTGTCAGAGGACAGACAGGTTCTCCCTCTTGTTATCTCTTTTATGCCAATAAAAAAACAGAATATTGAAGCTTCTGGGATTTTCGGCAGTAAAGACCAAAGAGAGTCAGTCTAAGATAAAACACCTCTGCTTTTGTTTGAAAAGATCAGTGAAATCTTCCCACAAGGACAAAGACTCTGAAAAGACTTAAACAAGTGCTCAGTTTGCATTTAAAAGTTTTAATTCAGAGCTCACAGGCCTTTTGGTCCAGTCTTGGCTGAGCCCAGTTCAGGCAATATCTTGCAGAGAGTCAGAGCTGCATCTTCCTTCACTGCCACAGATACAGCTACTCTTCTGTAAGGATGCAGACTTGAGATAGGAGTAAGATTTTGTTCTTCCTGAGCAAGAAATTAAAGCAGGAACAAGAAAATGAGTGATTAAGCAGTTGGTAGAGGTTACAAATCACAGTTGTCATTGGTAAGAAAAAGTGAAGACTATAGAAAAACACCTACAGTAAATGCAGTGGTCACATGTGTGTTCAGGCACTGCTCATTAGTCTCTTGCATTTAGTACTGCAAAGAAATCTGCTGATACCTTTCAGACAGTATTTCCATCCCTCTCCCTTCTGCATTCACTACAACACATATTAGCATTTCTCCTGAGTGCCCTTTAGCTGATTTGAAAGTATCAGGAGTGATTGTTTGCAGAGTTTGTCCCATAATTTTAAAATCCAAGTCAACTTTAACCACACTGAGCAGACACCAGGAAGGGTACCTTGTTCTCTTTCACTCTAGCCCAATGATTCTGAGGATTATTAGTTTTCTTGGCACTGATTTTTGGCTCTGTTCTAACCACCATGGCTCTTGGTAAACGATGCCCTTCTAAATACATTGCTTACCCTCTTCAGGGTACTTACTAACTAGGGTCTGATCTAGCCATCCTCTTTGGACACAGGGAACCCTCCTAAAGTCAATGGAGCTCCACAAAGGTGCAAAACAATGCAAGGTTTTGCAATTTCCATTTGTTTGAAGAAATTTCCTACTGCCAACCTCAACAGACTGGAAGATGTTTCAAGTAGATGTTTCCTCTCATTTAGACAGCAGCCCATGCAGAACAAGCCAACACTTAGGTACATCTTAACTTTACCACCTGACTTACATGTGTTGATGGACTGGATTGTGGAATACTCAGCCACATGCTCAGTCTTTCCATGGAAAGCAAACACGAACCTGATCCAGAACTGCAGTGCAGGACATGACCCCACGTAGCGGTTGGTTTGCTCCCTCTGGCAGAAGCAACACCCTCATCAAGAGTAACAGCATAGACTGTGGCAGATAATCACTTCATCATTTTCTAACATTACAGGCTGGTTTACAGGCTCTGCTGTGGTCAACCTCTGTTCGCACATACTCAGCCCAGGCACTGAAATGGAAAAGCAACTTTATGTCCACTTTTATAACAGGAGAAAATGAGATGCCATGGCTCAGGCTCTAGCTTCTGACAATACCTCATCTTTGATTTAGGAAGAAGATGGGAAGGGGATAATGCATATAAGTAAAAGCTGCTTAAAAACAGCAGTAGTCACGGGAGTTACAGGTAACCTGCCAGATACAGATACGACACTTTCACATGACGTGCTGACTAATGCATCACTGCAACAAACTGTCAAAATACGTTGACAGACCTATACAGAGTGAATAGAAACCTGTTTATTTTACTGTTAATCCTCATACAGTAATTCAGATGGATGGAATTGTGTATCTCCTTTTGCTCCCAATGCACAGATTATCCAACATGTGGACAAAATCCCAATTCAAGGATGCTGTCTAGATGATGGAGATGGTTTTCTACATCTGGATAAACAAAGCTGTTCATACGTTTGAACTCCAGAGTTTGAGCTCCCTCTGCAATCCCACAGAAGACAGGAACTTCACTAGGAGTTCTGAACCTATACTAGCTAGGAAAGATTTAAGAGCAGAAAGGTGTATTATGACAACAGTCACTAGAAAGAGTGTTGTCACTGAAAGAGTGACAGAACACAAACCTTGCCAAGGACCTCAAAGTAGAACTATAGGTAGCAAAAGACAGAGACTGACAGAAATAGAAAAAAGGAGATGAAACACAAGATAAAGGAAAAAATATGCAACACATTTAGCATGTGCTATTCACTAAGTGTGTGAAGCTGTACACAAAGCAGGAAGACTGCTCAGTGCCTTAGGTCTCTGCCCTTGGAGTCGGGAAGACTTCCCTACAGAAGCATTGCATGCGATCTTGGAAGAGCCAGGGGAGAATTTCCTGCATGTAATTTCCTTTTTCTCAGCTATTTTGATTAACCTGATTGCTCTTTACTGCAAAGAGCAGAGCTCTCAGGAAACCACGAAGCAGAGATGAAGCTCATCTTGAGTGTGATGTATTCAAGCACCTTTTCTGCACTTGGCTTATTTTAAAAGGTCAGATATAACTGCAAACCGTAGATTGAGGGTACCTGTATCAAAATTCTCCTCTTACATATTTTTTGTGGCATGTGTATTTGAGCTTCCTCACTGTTGTCTGTGATTCAGGTGGATCTCAGAGATCCCTAATAAAGCTACAGAACAGTTCAACTTTCCAAATAAAAAGATGATTCTCATATTTCACTTGAATGTATTTAATCTAAATATTTGAGTGGTTTATGCCAAACAAGAGGAGTCAGTGGCTTGAGTCACAGTGGCAACGAACACAAGCCCCCAGTTTAATGAGAAATCACTGCCAAGGAACAGAGAGCGTTTGTTTCCAGACCAAGTAGGCTGTCAGAATATTTTGTGTTATCATTTAGCCTGACAGCACTATCAGAGTGTTGACTCAGACATGCCCTGAAGATATACTTTGGAACATCTTCATCAGTGAGCACATTTCCTTCCCGACACTGCTCTGCTATTCAGAATCTCACCTTGCAGGAATGCTGAGCAGTTTAGCCCTGATGCAGCACAACTGCAGAGCGCATGCTTCAAGGGAAGTTTTCTGAGCAGCTTTCTGAAACAGGCCACAGATATTCCTGTTGAAGCCAGGGCTGCTCATGCACACAGCCAAGCTCGCACTGAAGTGCCAGGTGAGAATTCTGCAGGTTCAAATCCACACTCTTGTCAACACAAATTTCTGGTTCTCCACCTTCTCTTTCCCAACCTTATTCACTTTGAGTTCTCCCTCAAACAGGCAGCCCCTGGCTCATCAGAAATATTATGCTGTAGCTTGGGGAGACTGATTTAACATCTCAGTATTCCTGACACGTGTCCAGTCTAGCCTTACATATCTTAAACATTTAACACTTACTGTCAGCAGCTTCCTCCACTGCTCAGTTCTCCTTACAGATAAAAAGCCAGAATCAAACAATAAATTAACCTCCCTTTTAGAAATGATGGATTTCTACCCTACTTGTAGAATTGAATAATGAAATGTACTTTTGCTGTAGAATTCTATAGCCTGGTTAAAACCTTAGAAAGCTGTCAGATTTTACAGCCTTTGTACTTTCAGATTAATTTCCAGAGAATCATGTTAAAATGGGTGCCCCCAACCATATAGACTTCTTGAAGCTTAACTTCAACAAATCACTGCTGCAGCATTCAGCTTGAACCTTTTATTCAACTCCATCCTTGTTGAACGGAAACCATCAATACCTAGACCCTACTAACATCACTGGGGTCCGAGCACATACATAGTGCTTGGCACAACTGAAGCTTATGGTTTTTCCTCTCTTTTACTGCCTTTACCAATGGTATAAATTCTGCCACACACGAGGCTGTAAATCGGCATCTGGCTACACTTCGCAGAGTTGGCCAGGCTGTGCTGGACTTCTTTGCACCAATGCTGTTAGATATCTTCCCCTGCCTTTTAGAAACTTAACTTTTTCCCTCTTTTCCTTTGTATTGACAAATTTTTAGCACAAGCAATGGAGCTTCTTATCAAGCTGCCCAGCATCACAAACTCTGGTACTGCAGCAACGCACTATCAATCAGTAAAACAGCAGATATTCCTGTTTGCGCATGGATCATCAGCTCAGCTTTCATACCAAATGTGTTTCTCATTTTTCCCCTTTTCAGGAAGTGTTGACCATCAGCAGCATTCCTGGGCCTGGCCATCCACAGAGCTGATGTGGCAGGCTGCTGTGTGTGACACCTAAACCAGACATATCCCAGCTCAGCCCTGTCACCTCTTTGACTTCATCATCAGCTATGATTCAGTCTTGGCACATGCTGAGGTGCTGTATAGACCCTTTTTGATTAAAGGATCTATACAGCACTGCCAAATCCTTTTTTCCTACCCAGCTACCTTGAACTCAGATTTGCAATCTAATTCCACAGAGCTTTGGCAAGAAAGCTCTATTGCAAGCAAAAATATCATATTTAAACCACTTCACAGCCCACTGGAGGCTATTCTTAACTTTGGTAACTTTGCACCACCATCTTTATTTCCCTTCCCCACTAATCTTATATTTGAAAAAAAGCAACAAATTAGGAAATTTTACAGGATGCTGAGATTCAACAGAGCCTGGGGAAGTCCAATGCATTTCTTGGCTGCTTCCTGCATGAGCATGGGCTCCTCTGTGCAAATCAACGTCATAACTCTCACTGATACAGGTATTTGCCACCATGAAGCTTGTACCTGATCATAAGAACTTGGGGAAGCTGTCTTCTTTGGCACAAGCTTCATCGTAAAGTATTCTGCTAATTGCTTCTTATCGGTGCCCAGACCTCAGGATTAGAGACCCACCTTGCAACTAATCAGAAGCAAGCTTTGGCAAGAAAGCAAAAAAGCAACTGTAGGAGATAGCTTCCCCAGAAACAACGTGGGTTTGTTGTTTACTGCTTGCCCTGTGTTTGTGCCAAGAGGTTCTCGAATACAGTCCACAGCAGGCTGTACACACACAGTTCCTTGTACCCTGAAGAACCCATAGCCCAGCTCATATACAGGAATATTACAACCAAGAGGAGTCAAAATCCTGAGTTCATCGGATTTCTCAGGAGTCATGTGCAATTTTGAATGTGCTGAACAAGACACTAAAGAGAACTGAGTTTCAGGATTGCCGAGCACTGGAAATAGAGGAAAACAGTCTGGCACTGCCTCTGCCCACAGGGCTGGGGTGAGTAATTGTTCCCAGATTCTTCTACAAGCCAGAGAGAGATTTCAAATGCCCTTCTCAGACAGCTGTGCAACGCCATTTGATGTCTACAAATAGTGCAAAGAGGACAACGCACTCTGAGCATTTATCATCATGATAAAACCTGCCTTGCAGAGCCATCAGTTAGTGTATTGCACTGTTGCATTCCTATTAGCAACAGCAAAAAGGACAAAGAAGAGATCAGAGCAACTCTGCTATCTACCACTCCAAGACACTCTGTTGTAACAACACTTGCTGAGTGAGAGCCAAGGCTGTAGGAATCTAAGCCGTTGCTTTAGATCCCCTACCATGTGGCAGACCCTGAATATTCATAACCTATTAAAAGCTTTCAAAGTGTAAATTCATCTCACAATCAAGTGAGCTGATTTATTCACACAGCTGAGTCACACTCATTTACAGACTGTGACCTAAATCTACTAATCTGCCACCAAAAAAAAGGTCTTTTTTATTTTGATAGTATTAGTTGAACAAAGGGAAGTATTTCAAAGGGGTGTGTGGCATTTCCTTCAAGCAATGGCTGACGCACAGCTCAGGATGGTACAAACCCTTCCATCTCTGCTGGTCCCAAGAAGGGATGCAGATACAGTTTACATTGGGCAGAGAAGAGATTCAGAGGAGCCCTGCAGAGAAGCACTTGGGGGAGTTCGTTGATGGAAAACTGAACATGAGGCGGCTGCAGTGTGCGCTTGCAGCCCAGAAAGCCAACCGTATCCGTATCCTGGGCTGCATCAAAAGCAGCGGGACCAGCAGGTCGAGGGAGGGGATCCCACCCCTCTACTCTGCTCTCATGAGACCTTACTTGGAGTATTGTGTGCAGTTCTGGTGTCCTCAACATAAAAAGGACATGGAACTGTTGGAACA
>JAOEHX010052384.1:59306-72730 GCA_025448015.1 Bolborhynchus lineola
TCAAGGCCAGGTTGGACATAGCCTTGGGTGGCATGGTTTGGTGTGAGGTGTCCCTGCCCATGGCAGGGGGGTTGGAAATGGGTGACCTTAAGGTCCTTTCCAACCCTGACTATTCTATGATTCTATGTTATCTGGCAGTTTCCATTTAACAAACTTCACAAAATCTTCCTGGGAATCACATCAGCTCTTTAATAAGAGTCTCTCAAGTACCAAGCAGCAAGTATCATGGAAACCTCACCTAAAGACAGCAATAACTCCCTCCTTAATAACAGAAAACACAACAGCCAGTTCCAACAGAAGGGAAAATTGCTCTGCTGAGAATGTGTCCAGCATCTCCTGAGTCTATTTAGGGCAAAGGTAGAATTTTGCTAAACCTCTGCTGTACTCAGGGAAATAAAATCACATTTTCAAAAACTCCTGGAGCATTCTGGGGTCACTGACTTCCAGTAGAATTAGAGAAACATTAAATACAGTCTTGGAGATTACATTTAAAATGCCATCAAAATGCCATCTTTTGACAGCTTCTCCTTTCCTCCCCATCTGATAGCCGAAGACATTCCCAGAGGTTATTGTAGGTATCATAAGTAGACCCACGAGTTCCTGAAGAAAGAGTGAGTTTTTGAAAGGTTAAGTTCAGTCCTGCACAGAAATTGCCATCACAATCTAATTACAGCATGCACTGGGCACACACCTTGGGTCTTAGAATCAAGTTCCATTCCAGGCTGGCAGCTTACTCCCAGAAATCAGTTCTTGCATGTAGATATTAAGATATACACACATATATATTCAAATAGCACTAACACTGATATGTTCCATTTCACCTGTATTCCCTTTGTATTCATTCCCTGCTGTTTGCAGTCTGTCCATTTGAAGAGAACATCTTTCTTCCCTCTTCCCACTGGCATCCTTCTGCCCAATTTGTTTAGAGAAACCACAGGTCAATGTGGATGACAGCACACAATCAGCGTTATTGACAGCAGACTTACCAAAATTAAGCAGGCATAATAGCTAATAGACTGACTGTAACATCGGTTTCTACCAGTAGCAAGAAGGGAAAAAAAAAACCAGAAAGGAAAAAGAGAGAAATTAAAGTTACAATTGTATTTGATTATTTAGAGAAATACCTTCTGTGACTGGCACACCTACTATCCAGTTAATGACAAAAGCTCCTAAAGACAGTGAGCTTTCAAGTAGTTATGAAGTGTGAAAAGGGGAAGAAAGGAACCAGTGTACCCATTCAGTAAGGTCAGATCACACAAGCACCTTCAGGAACTCTGAAAACACCCTTCTGGAGTCTCACTTCTTCACATAAAATCCCCCCCAAAAAAGGGCTAGTTCTGCATCTTTGCCTCTGCAGAAGGTGCTCCAGAGGATGCTCTGCCTTGTAGGCTCAGGAACCACCTCTGGTGAAGGCAACAACAATGAATGCAAGTGTCCCTTCAGCCATCCTGTGCCATACAGCATTCTAGAGGATGAACCCCACGCTCATATCTCATGACAGAACAAAGTAAAGGGGGTGGAATGGGGAATCAGACCCCATGTTTCACAGCTGTTACCCATGGCAACCCTTTCTCCTGTAGAAAAGGTATTTGAAATGTGTCTCTTCACACTTCTTCCCTGAAATAGAGACACCAACAGTTTCTTGCTGTGAGAGAAGAGTCTACACTCCTACTCTCTTCACCCTGCACTGTAAATCCAGGGAGTGAGCACTACAGGTTAGTGCAACATCTACAAAACGCAAGCGACAGCAAGCACTGAATTAGGAGAAGTGCCATTGAGCAGAATGTACGGGTAAAGAGCCGCTGCAGCAGCCAACTGCAATAAACGCAAAGGTAATTTAGAACCGCATTACTGCACCAACTCAATCAACCAAGCTTTTCACCTGAAATGTTGTATAAATCATTTGTGTTTAGAACCACTTTAACTCCTCCAAAGCTCCATTCCCTTCCAAACAGGTGCTAATTTGCTTTAACTTAGCCAGTGCTACCTGACCAGCATTATTTAAACAGGAGCCACTCACCAAAAAGCACAAGCAGTGATGAGTCCAAAACTTGAGCTTTCCCTAAAGAAGGAAGGAATAAAGTGGGAAAATAAAATACTGAGGCCATCATCCATTACTTCAACCAGCACTCAGAGCTGTGATGCTGTGGACCAACAGTGGCGATTACAAGCCAGTTCATGACGTGGCCCTTGACAGATCACTTAATCTTATGTATTAAATCTCCTCGTAGCATGGTGCCCTCCTTCTCCTCCTCGTAGCATTCTGTGGCCCCAGGCAGCAGACTGAAAGCCTCAATTTGGCCCAGTGTGTGCCAATGCACTGACTATTTGGTGCCCATCCCAAAGGATGAGCTGATAGAGAAGATGACTAACCTCTACCAGAATCATGCAGGGAGCAGCATGGTTCATAACACATGGAGCACAAGAAGTACCAAGAGGATGCTTCCACACACCACGACTGTCAGGTTTCTGAAAATCTATTTAGAATACCATGGGGAAATAAAACAATTGCTGGGGGAAAAAACTGTACTTCACAATAGTCATACCAGGTTTTACAAGAAAAAATCAGTAAGAGAATCACAAGGGCCTACGCATGAAGGAAAGACAATCTGTGCCTTGTACTTCTGGCAAAATCAAAGTGGTTTGTGAATATTCTACCTTTTTCTGAAGTTACCTGGGTGACTACATAAATCAAGAACAAATGATCTGCCAGCGTTCGCACCAGGACAGTAAACTGACCTATGCCAAATTCACTGTACATAGCAAACATCTTTTTATCCATTGGAAAGACATCATGTGCTTGGTTAGAGCCAAAGCTTCCAATCTGGCTGACAGATACGCAGAAATTCTCCGTATGACCAGTGGAGTCATTTGGCAAGGTGACTATAAGGACAGTTGTGAGGTGGTATGTTATTGATAAAGATAGATACTAGCCTGTCACCCCAAAGTAGCACTGGCAGTTCTAAATGTATTCACCTCCAAATTTAGACTTTCGCAAATGAGAGCTGTCAACAGCAGACTGTTCAAACCAATTTCATTCTCTAAACAAGACATATTGGACTGTCCGATTGGGCTTCCCAGTAAATGCATCCAACTGTGCAGAAGAGCTTGCATTTGGCAAAGGGCATGCAATTCCCAGGTGAGAAGACAAGATGCAGGTTTTCTCAGTGGAAACTTCCATGCCTGGTAATCGCTCAGTAAGGAAAGCAAAACTGACATTATCAAAGCTCCTTTGAAGATGTGTCCCAAATCACTTCTCAATTCTTTATTTTCAAACAATCCCAAAGAGAACTGAGGAATGAAACATACTTTTCATATGAGAGGCTACAATTCAGAAGTTTCACCAGTATCTGGCTGCAGTAAATGAAGTCAGACCATCAGAGAATGACGACACAACTATGAAGTGTGACCAATGGCCAAAGAAACAAATACTCGTGAGCCCAAATCCTATATCCTCTTGCATCACTTTAAAGCTGTTCCTGCTTCCTACCAAGCTCACCGATTCCTCCCCCACTTCAAAGATTACATGCTTCTAGTCTCTTAAAGCAACTGGCATTATCCATGGTTTGCTTTACAGATTGCTTTATCTTCCCCACAGCTCTGGATAACTGCAAGCTGAACAGAACTTCAATTAGGCAGGGGAGAGGTGTACTGAATAGCGTATTTCCTCTTTCTCCTACCTCCACAGTCTCTTGCTCTTGCTTGATACATAACTTGCTAAAAAATGGATTTTTTTCAGCTTTCTTGCCAAGTAAAGGAAATCAAACCAATTATTTTCTTTTTCATGTTTTTCAGGAGAAAACTGAAACACAAATGCTTTGTGTTGAGCAAAATCTTATGGTTTGGAGCACTGTCACTTGTTGTTTGCCAAATATTGCAATTTTAATTTTGTCAATAAAAAGCTTCAACTGGAAACAATCAAGATCGCCCACTTTAAACAAACAAAACAAACCAGAACCCCCAGAGGTGAAGTTAACCACATTCTTACTTTTTTAAGGGAAAAACCCCTTATCAAACTCATCTATAATTTTAGGATTACACACACACACACACACTCTTCACACACAAACCAGACTTAGGGTCTATATGTTACTTGCCAAAAGAAGACAGGAAGAAAACATGAGCTTCAGCTGAGACACTGCTAAGCTGTTCTGTATTGCTGAGATGCTGCCACACTGCAGATAAGCCAACACCTGGAGTTTCTCAGCATTGAATAAACACATAATTAATTGTTCACATTCTACAGAATCAATTTTATGTTGTCAACAGCTCTGTCTGTTGTCAGGTATGTCTAACCACAGGAAGGAATACACAAGTTTGAAGTGAGTTGCCAACCGATGTAGAGTATGCCTGTGGCAGAACTGGGATACTCTGATTTGGAACAGCTTAGTCTACAATGCTTTGTTCCTTATGAAAATGGGTTACCTGACGGAAAAAATTCCCAAGGCGCCCATTTTCAGAAAAGAAGAAACACTGTTCAACATTGCAGCTCTTTTTGGACCAAAGCAAGCACACTGCTTCACAGCAAACTCATCGACATGTTAACTTTAGCCTTCCCAGCAGCATTAGGTTCCCCAATAAAATCAGTAGGCTGCTATAGCAATTCTTCAGCACCTTTTTTTCCTGGAGATTACCCTTTAACAACAAATGCAGAACACTTTTTCTTCTGTTCTACAAAGCTATCCAAGCTGCTGACTCTGCTAACAAACATTCATCATGAGAATATCTGTATTTACTTAAAGTTACACCTGAAAACCAGTTAAGTTCAGGATCCAGCTGTTATTACACACATGCCTCAGCCTGAATCTCAAATCAATGCCCTTGCTCTGTACAATTAGCCTCTGAAGGTGAAGATCCTATCTCAAAGCTGCTGCTCAGGACTGTCCCTCCCCTTACAAAGCACAGCTCTCCTGTGGGCAGAATCAGTCTATTGAACTGGCTCTCTCTGCCCAGGCACAACTGGATGTGGTGGTGCACGGATCCTGAAGAAAGCACAAGGTTATACAGCAATTGTTATGGAGGTTGCATAAAGCCTGAAGCAGTACTGTAAAAAAATTACACTCCCATTAAATACATTTTTATGGGATATAAAGTGGCTTTGTTCCCATTCCAACACGTCTGCTATGGTGACCCTCACTGTTCAAATAGGCCAGCCAATAGGAGGCCATCCCAGCTTGATAAGGCTGTCAGCCAGCTCATGGCCACATTACATACCCACATGCACCACTGAATACAGTAACTGCCATGCTGGCCACCAAACCCAGCAAGTGAACCAAGGACCTCAAGAGCAAAATGTTCTTAAAACCTGAGTGAAAGCAGCCATCACAGCTAGGGCAACTGCAGCTGGATGCAAAAGGGTGCTGTTCCATACCACTGACCACAAGCTGGTGCTTGGTCTGTAGCATAATCAAAACCAAATAAAGAACCAGCAAGAGACACAGGAACAGAGCTGGAAGGCTGCAAACCCTGTGGTCAGTCCTTAATCCTTTACACACAGTGGTCACAGCACTGAACGCAATGGAACCAGGATTCCTGGGGTCAAAATGCTCTCACTGATTCTGTGGGTAGTCACTGTGAGAAATAACAGCAAAATCCTTCTCTTACATTCCTTTTCTTTCCATTCGCACTCTGCACCCCTAAGAGCCTTCCACGGCTGCCTTTGACCTTCTTCCAAGCAGACTTTGTTGTATTTTGACACAATACCACACCAATCCAGCACACAAAAGACTTCTGCAGCAAAATTCTTCTGATCAGAGTCCTTATTAGAGCTTTTTTCTGTCCCCAATAGCTAATACCACCAAGAAAGATGGCCTTAGCACCATTACCAGAGGATTCTGTACTACTTTATGGTGACAGAAAGTCCAGTTGCACAGGGACAAAAGACCAAGTGCCAACAATTACAAATGGTTTCTGTGCTGACATCTCTGTGGCATTTCACTTTCTGAATTGCTCTTAGTTACTGCATCCTAACATACACATCATATGGTTTAATAGGTTAAAATATGTTCAACTGATTATACAGTCACTTACTACAAAAACAGTGAAATCCCAATACTTTAGGACAGTTTCTCAAATCTATTAATATCACGCAAACATATGGACAAAGCTGCTTATATCTGCACATTTGTTTGAGCTTTTTATTATAACAACAAAAGTGTCATTGGAAAAGAATATCCCACGTTCCAAAAGCCATCTGGATCCTACTGGGGAGGGTCAGTTCATCAGAGGTGATTGAACAACACCAGGATGTCTTCACTGTCCCACTGCAAATCTTCACAACAAACTGGTCCCCAAGGATGTCCAGAATGACCCACACATAGAGGAAATGTGACTCACTTCATCAGCAAACTTGCAGCTGGTGTACCAGGAATGTGTTCCCCTTTGGAACACCCAAAAGCACTGCTGCAGGCTGAAGATCCCCTATGGAAAAGAGCTCCCTGTAAGTTTCCCATCTAACGGCTGCTTGCAGGCTGTACCATGACCCTGCTTCTCTGCTGAAGGTGAGACAGAGCCTGCTCTGGGGCAGCAGGGAACGGCTCCGTGCTCCAAAGAGCAGCCCTGAAGCGAGAGGGGAAAGAAAGTTCGACACTGCAGGTGTATGTGTGATACCATGGAACGCTTTAGAAGACACATATTTGAGCATCGAAATATAGGTAATTTTAAAACTGACACCAGTCTAGAAACTGGTTTGGCTGCCATCCCTCATTCCACAAGGCCAAGAGACTCCACTCCAGAACAGACAATTCCAGTACCCCTTCTTCCGATTTCAGGAAATCAGAGAAGTCTCTACCATTTCTAAGATTTTCACTTGACATCCTAAATCCTTAACACTACACCCGAACTAAGTAGTCAGAGCAGCTTTAAAATCTGAAGACTACACTACACGGCCAAACACTCTGCAGAGCTAGACTGGATGCAAGGCCTAGGAAGGAGCCCTACTATTTTTAACTGCATATAAAATGTAAAAATAGCATTCAAAGTTCTATAGAAACACACTGTCCGCATGTGAGGCCCTTCGATTATACCTTGAGTAAAAAGGAACTGAGATGTATCATACAGTGCTTTGTTTACACTCGCACTGCTGTGTAAAACCGTATGTTATAGTACTAGTGATTGTGTCTGATGCTCTCTTTTATCATTCAGGTACTTAATCACACCCTACACTGAGTTAACTACGTTCAGAACACGTATGGGTATTTATTCAGCAGCCTGTGCAAGTATCTAGGTCTGAGATCACGTGTGTCTCCCAAAATACTGCATATTTTAAGAACTGTTAGACCTTCATCTCTAGCTCTGGAGCAGCCTCATTCAAGAATCAGATCAGAGGTTTTAAATTGTTTGTGAACATTAGCATTAAAATCAGATACAATTAATAGGAAATTCAGCTGCACAGAGAATAAAAGCAATCACATTTACTTACGGAAACATTAAAAGGCAATTGATTTTTTCCACTTTGTTGCTAGAAAAGCACTGCTGCTGAGCACGAGTCGATTGCGCTAAATTGTACGTAACAATGCAATTTAGAAACCAGAGATAGTTCTGTATTGGGGATCATCTACACAAATACTACATGGCAGGGGCTTGTTCCTCTTCCAAGACTTACCCTTCCTTGCAGCAATTCTGTATAAGTCACTTTTCAAAGATTAATCATATTAGAGGAATAAAATCCGTACGTGCTAGAATTCACAAAAACAAATTTCTGGAGAATACACAGACATGCCACTGCACCAGAGTTACAACTAAACAGCATGGACTGAGTCAGGCACAGAGAGGGGGGAACAGGGAGAAAAATTTATGTAGACAATACCTGTTCTTGCTAGGTAGCTGAATGTTTTAATATCACCAGTTACCTATGCTACATTCCATACTGTACCCAAAAGACGCAGTCCTGTCATCTGTGCTTGATCCATATGCTTTTTCCTTTGCTTCTGCAGTTAATGACAGGACAACAGAATACCACTGTACCTGTACTAAATGCAAACACTGAGGCAGTTATAAAACAGTCATTTCTGTATCAAGAATTGCTATCAAAATTGTCTGCCTTTCCTTTGGGCATGAAGAATTTACTATTTCAGATCACTGACTTGTATGGCAAAATATTGCTTGTATGCAGCAACAAACAATTCTTAACTATACATGCAACCCCCTCAGAGCTCTCACCTTTGAAATGCAAACATATTACACAATGAATTAAAGTCATGAGTGCACAGCAAACTACAGCTTCTCTCTACACATCAGTGCTTCAGAAAATGTTTGATTTACAGTAAGTACTAAGCTTGCTTTATGTCAGCTGTTTATGTCAAAAAATACATGCTTAGTTTCAGGGTATAACAAAAGGCTATTTTAAACATATTCAGTGCTGATTTATATAGAATTAGAAAGGCTACAGTGACTCTATCTTGACTAATTCACAAACTAAATACCCTACTCTGCCATTTCAAAACTGCATTTTCCCCCAAGTCGCTGTCAAGGATATGAATATTTGGGTCATTAGCAAATATAGTTTAAAGGAGTCCAAATGAGTGGCGGCCTTGCTGCTATCTAGGGAACACCATCACACAGAAGTGCTCTTTGCACTCTCATTACATCTAGGCAAATACTTTCTTTTTTCTTTCAGTAATTATTTCCAGGGAAAGCAGAGAAGAAAGAAGTCATAAGTCTCTTCTGCCTTCACTATGAGGATGGCAGTATCGCTTGGTAACACCCTAATACTTTTATTTCAATGCCTAAGTGTCAAAGTCTCCTTTCCTCATGGCCGCAGGTAAGTCCAGAGCATGCTGCTATTATCAAGAAGGCATGAACTTGTGTCTGTCATCATGCACACTGATGTAAATTTGCAGTAATTCCATTAACTTCTGGGTGCAACTCTGAAATGCAACATTATGGCTGAGATTCACCCAGATCATTCAGAAAGGCTCCATATTGTCATGCAGTTGAAATTACACTCCTGGTCTTTATGGAACAAGCTACTTACAGAGTAGTTACAATAGAAGGACTGTGTTTAGAGCATGAGTCTGTCAGGTGTCCCTGGGAGACATCTGAGAGCAAGTCAAAACGCAGCATGAGGACTGTCATTAATCTCAGCCAGCAGCCACAATCTGCTACCTGAGCAGCACTTGATGTTGATGTCTTTAATTTCAGCCAAGAATGGGGATGAATGAAAGGAACTAAAATTAACAACAAGCATCTCCCTATTTTAATAGTTTCTTTTGACCATAAAGTTTAATTTGTTCACATGAAATACAGGAGCTTCTTTTCAGCTACTTCTGTTCTACATCACTAGTACACTGTTGCCTTAAAGTAAATTACTGTCTATTCACAAGAATAACCAATATTGGCCTATAGATATTATTAACTGCTGAATTTCCCTCTCAGGTGTGATACTGCTTCAAATTGGTGTCTGTTGATCATGACAAATATTACTGTGTAAGCACCTGCATGGTTTGCACACCTCCAAAAGGTGTTTCCACAGAAGTCATCAACACGTTCAGCATATTTCACTTGTTGCTCAAAACGGAATGTAAAGTTTAAATAGAATCTGGCATAATGAAACATCAGCTGGCACTACCCTGAAATACACATTCACACAATCCACTGCCAGAACTGGGGCTTGCTGAACATGTCACTCACAATGCTCCTAGACACTTGGCTGCTAGTGCAACTATCTTCCCAGTGAAAGGGAACCAGATGGCGAGCAACTCTTGGCATTTTTCAACGTTATGTGAAGTGTTTCTTCAGTTAGTGAGCACATGCCATCCCGTCAAGTCACTTTGGAAACAGCCCTTCACGTCTTTCTTCAGATTCCTCCACAAACGGCAAACAGCCCATTCAAGAGGAAGGCAAGGCCCAAGCCTGCTATTTTTAAGCACTGAACCAGAAGTCTCAACTAGGAGTTTCTGTTGTCAGTGGAGATAAAGAAGCACCTCTAAAGATTTATTTCATCCTTGGGTCCTGTTATACCCTTGGAATGTTTAATTGTTCATCAGTGACCACAGGGGAAGATAAATGTAGACAACTCAGTTAAATGCCTACAGTCAGATGGGATGAACAGAGGCCAAAATGCCAAACTGCTTAAAAGCGTAAGCTCCACAACTATTTGTGTGGGCAAACAGTGCTTGACAGCTAGCCCGGTTTGCTATTAATTCAGGCAACACAGCAGCAATTCAGAGATGACTCCGCTCCCGGCTCTGCCGAGTTAAGATGACCAAGTCACTTCTTCATCTACATGAGCCACATGCTCTGCAGGACAAAGAAAAATTTTGCAAGCAGCATTGCTTGAAGTGCTTCCACAGCCAGAACACCTAAACAGCTGCTCTGAGGCACTTCTGCTGCAGTGCACTTGCAACGACTGCACGGCAATAAGAGGATTTCAGTGCACATGGGAAAGGCAGAACTGACTGAGGTACAGTCCTGATGGTCTGGTCTTAAAGAAGAATAGCAAAGCATCTAGTTATTAGGAGCAGAGACCTCAAAAGCCCACTGAAAGTAAAATAGTAAAGAAATTGATCAGAAATGTTAAAGTTTATTATTTTAACTGCAGAGGTAAGGACTGCTTTGCTTGAATAGCAAGATGCTGCTGTGCTGCAACATTTTGCCTTGGGGCAGTTTTCAGAGTTATCTTTCAGGAATGATGAATTTCAGCACTGTGACTGACTACCTGCACACCCACACACTCACAAAGAAGAAAGAAAAAGGAATTTGAAAGCAAATGAAAAACCAGAAAAGGCTAAATGCCCTGCAGAGTCCAACCACAGCCCGAGTGAAGTCGCTGCTAAGGATTTATAGACTCCAAATTTGGATGCTCGTGGCTCCGAGGAGGTAGAGAAGAGGTGGAAAACTGTGCATTGGGAGGGCATAACTGAAGGGGCAGATACTCTCTCCTTTAATTTTGTGACCCAGGCCTACTGCTGGTAGGAATCAGAATTATTCCAGCCACAATGCTACAAATTAGGATCCTTCCTTTGGCCAGATGAATTACGTAAATAGAAGCAGTAAATAACATACACATGAGGGCAAGTCTGTATTTCACTGATGCCAACGAAAACATTGCTTTTGAATGTAAAGGGACGTAAGGTGGATCAGGTACAAGAAGTGTAGCATGTTCCAATGAATACTTCATTTTCAATGACAGTAAATGTTCTACTGTGTTAAAGGGAGCTGCTCTCTAGCAGCACCTCCTCAGTTTAATTTCATGAGATGGATTTCTGCACAGACCTTATTAGGTTCCTGCGGATGCAAGGCTGAAAGTACTGTGCTAGATGAAAGAATAGATTCTCACCGTCTCCAAACATCAACTGTAATTCATCACACATAAAGTTCATTTTTAACAAGATTTAAAACCATACTAGCTCACCTACCATGATTGTTCTACAGGAAATCTGCACTTGGAAAACTGATGCTGTATTTCCCTAGCAAGCCTCTTCTGGTGATTTACAAATCCCATTTACTCAGCTGACACATGCTCTTTTGAAGTCAAGGGACTGCTAGCCAACTACTACAACAAGCAAAGGGAAGCAAACCAGAACAAGTTATATTATAACCCTGACAGATACATAGATAGATTCTCTGACACAGTTTTGCAACTATCTTAATGAACACTAAACAAAATACAAACACATTTCTCATCACTGGAGATCTCTCCATGTGTGCCCAGGAAGCCAGCCCATCCTGAAACCTAGACACTACCACTGGCAACTGGTCCTTTTCCACTGGCATCATTGTTGAGATTTCCAGTTTTCTTTCCCATTCTATTTAAATATTTTCCAACTAATATACTTCTAAACTCATGAGATCACCACCTGAATTCTCCTTTGCATCTTACAAAACATGCTCCCTTCTCGTAACCCTAGAGATTTCTAAGACCAAAATGGATTGTTATGCTCATCAATGCCATCCTGCTGCAAAACAGGCAGTGGAATTTGACTGGTCCCCCTCAGTGCTGAAAGAGAAAGTCACCAATCTGCTGCCAAAAAAATGCAGTAGTGAAGAATGCAATTCTGATGCAGTGTATCTGGGGGGAAGGATTTAAAGACTTCTGTCAGTTTATAAGAAATGATATCAAGAAATAAATAAACCCAGAAATCAATAAAGCTCTCTACTATTACTCATTTCTCCTCCTTTTGCTGGTTAAAACAAGCAGCTCTATGTCTTCATTAAGAAAATGTTTAACAGACCTGTGACTATCTGCAAGCAATAAGCCTTCTGTCTTCGGGTCTTCCGATTTCATTCACAAGCTGTGGTTCATTAGCAGTGGTAAGCCAAAAATAAGTCATTTGCTCCAACAATTACTGTGAATTCACTCTGGTTTTGCCGCCTCTTTGGCATCTCTTTATAAACTACCATTTAATTGGCTCCTCACATTAATTTGCTTTATTGTACTTTAAAAGGCTGGCTGATACTGGTTTTCTGAACACTATCCTAGCCCCAACTCCTCTCCCTTTCCCCAGCACCTGAAATTGCCGGGACACATTGTGAAGCGTTAAACAGTTCAGTGCAATACCCTGAGAGTTTTCCTAGGGAAAGAAGCATTTCTTGCTGGTTAATTTGTTGGAACTGCAGCCCTTGATTGAATCATTTAAGGGAACTGCTTCAAACCAAAGGCACATCATTACCCTCGCAGACACTGGCCTGAATCCCACTCTCATTTACACTGATGTCACGGATTTACAGTGGTCCCACTGACCCAGGAGTCCCACCGAGACCCGACTCCAGATTTACGCTGTGTCACTGAAGGGCTGGATGGAGCCCTCGCTTCCAACCCATCACCTGGAGGCCTTAGGGTGCCCCTGGATGGTGCTTCCCCGACTGTTCAGGCACTGCTGCGCTTCGCCTGCCCGCTGCCCCGCCTCAGCTTCCTCAGACCCAGGCTTTGCCCCCGCAGAGCCTGGGACCCCGGTGAGGACGCAGCTCAGCCGGGAGGCAGTAACCCCACTGTCAGCACAACGAATACACCTCCCCGAAGGGCGCAGCACCGGGACGGCCCGGGGGAGGGGGCCTGAGAGGGACTGGTCCCTGCACACCAGGAACCGGGAGACAGATGAGCCTGGGCCGCCCTGAGGGAAGGGGGAGGCTCCGGGACCCTCTGAGACAAGAAGAGATCTGCGCTGTCTTTAGGGACTACTCCGAGAGAAAAGGGGAGAGTGCTTGGGTGGCCCTGAGGGAAGGGGCTCCAGAGGCCGCCATGGGGAGGGCTCTGGGACCTCCTGAAGGACTGGGGAGGGTCCGAGCCGCCCTGAAAGGAGCGGGTCTGTGCCGCCTGAGGGCCGGAGTGAATACGGGCCGAGATGAAGGCAAGCGGGTCCGGGGGTCCCGGTGGGGTCCCGCCCGCCGCACAGAGGAGCAGCAGGTGAAAGTTGCCTGGCTGCCGGCGGCCGGGCGGGACCGGGGGCCGCCGCACTCACCTCATCCCCTTGGCCGAACTGCAG
>JAOEHX010052388.1:3944-16801 GCA_025448015.1 Bolborhynchus lineola
GGCCAGGGCGCAGGCCGCGGCCAGGAGCAGGCACCAGGGCCCTGCTCGCCTCATCCTGGCAGCGCAGAGGGCAGCGAGACAGGACAGCACGGGCAGCCCCGACAGCTGTGGCGGAGCTCGGCCCCAGAGCCGTTCCCGCGCCCACGGCCCTCCCCCGGACCTGCCGGAGGAAACGTGTCGGGAGCCGGGGTTGACCTCGGCATCCTTCGTTTGTTGGCGGGCTGGTGAAAAGCAGCTCCCAGTGCCGACAGGAAGCGTTGGCCCTGCCCGCCAGGAGGGTGGCCAGCCTCGGAGGATGGAAAATTCCGGTGCCTGCTTCGCTGTTGGAGGGGTAGGAGGCTGCATGGTCCAGAGCCGCAGCGGCAGGGCCAGGGTCACAGCCTGTTTCACGCCTGTGCCTGGGAGATGCTCCTGTTGCACAGCACTTCCAGGAGAAAAGTGGTCCACCTTCAGTGACCTCCTCGTGAAAGATGGAGGGTTCTGGGTTAGGTGAAGCTGTGCAACGAAGCCCCTTAGTCCCAAAACACAAGACAGTTTAATACCCACAAAAACTGATTCAGCTCTTCAAAGTAAATTGGCCTAAATGCATTGAATATGAGATGCCTGCGATGACTTTTTGTAGGCTCTTAAACAAGTTTAACTGATCCACTGCAACTGTTGCTCTGTAGGCAGCCCATGTGTCGCCTCATTTGCATACTCCTTATTGTGATGTCTATCTGCAGTTTACCAGATATGTGCACTCAGAGACAGAACACATCTGAGTCTCATTCCCAGGCATTTTATATGGCACAAGACCGGGCAAATATGTGTGCATTCCATTTTTCAGCTTTCCCTTAGCAAGAACTCCTGTCAATGTTTTTGGCTGTGCACATGTGATACAATACAAATTCCTAGTATTTGAATACCTAGGAGGAAAAAAAAAAAAAAAATCCCAGAAAATAAGTAACCTATTTGCAAGTAAAGAAACCCAGTAAGGTTCCTCAGTAGTTGCACTCTGTGGACATTTGAGTTACGCAGTCTTTTATTGAGGATCCAGGCAGACTTAGTCTACCTGCGCAAAGTGCCCTTGCTGCTCCAGAATGGTGGTAGGCTCTGCATTTATTCAGCCTTTCTTAAGAATTTAACTTCCCTTCAGTGAGAACAAATATGACTGACAAGACACATTCAGCCAGCTTGTGACCTACTGGCACAGATTGCATCGACTCCAGGCCTACACAGAGACAGAACACAGTTTCTCTGGGCACTTCAAGAGTAAGAAAGACAGGTGTACAGACACGCTGTGTGATGGAGCTCTGAAGCAACACATTTACATTCAGTGGGTATTTTGTTTCTCTTGGTATTCAGCAAAAATGAAACTACATCAAATGTTGCCTATATTCTTACAATTTTTTATAATTCAAGAGCTATTAAATTGCTTTAGTAAAAATAATTGCACTAAATTTGCTACATGCAACTGGGCATGTAATTAAATTTGGATGCCAGTAGACTTGATTTTGTGGAAAATAGGTTTCCATAACAAAGCAAGAATGGTTGGATTGTTTCTAGATGAAATCAAATTTTGGTGAATCAAGCTGTAGAGATGACGCAGCCACCAAAGCCAAAATCTACAGTGTTGTAGCAGCTATGTTTTCGGAGCTCTGCTGCCTACTGCAACTGTCACTCCCATGTTTGTTCTTCTTCACAGTGCATCAGGACAGAGGCATGGAACCACATGCCTGTGCAGCTGAGCGTGCAGAGATGCTCATTGTCTGCCTGAGCTGCAAAGGGGCATTTCAGTTTGCTTTAGGAAGCTTAGTCATCTAGTATTCAGATCTCTAGCTCTCCACTGGATCTAGCAAATGTACCTAAACTAAATGAACCAAGTTCCTTTAGCCCTTTGATGTTTCTTGAGAATGTACAAAAGCCAACCTTCTACAAATACCTGTCAGGTTAGTATCCTGAGCCATTTTCCCCAAATGAGCTTGATAGGTTAGAGAGAGAAGAGAGGTTGATACAGATTTACTACCGCTGTCTTACTAGGGAATGTTGATGAGGCTTTTCCTAATATGCCCCTGCAATCCTACAGCTTCAGTTTGTTTTCTCTTTCAAAATTTGAGTCAATTTATCATAGCTAAATCAAAACTAACCTTTATAAATAGAAGGAATTATGTAGAAGCCCCAAAATTTCCATTTTATGCTTCAGACCTAAGGCTCTATCCCTGGGGAGGAGAAAGCACCTCTGTCCATGGAAACATTTGCTCCCTTGCTTCCTTTGTCAGCTGTCAGCAAGGGTGTGAGTTGAGCTGTCTGGGACGCCCTTTCAACCAGGTAATTGATGGGCACTAGTGGCTCATTTCACACAGGCCATAACTTTAATTTTCTAAGCTATATTTGAACCAGCAATTTAGAAACAACACATCAGCCACTGGTGCCCCAGGCAGTCCAGTGTTATTGGAGGAACTTGCACTGCACAGAAGGATGAAAACACTGCATGCCAAAGCTGAAGTCCTTCGCCAGCAGGAAATGGAGACAGCTGTACATCTGCTTGACCTGCCTGTATGCCTGCTTTTTGCTCCCCTTAAAGCCCTGCAGAACATTTAAAAAATAACAGGTCTGCTGGATTTCCAGAAATGAGCTCTTTTTAAGTTGATAAGAAATTTTAAGTAATTAAGAAAACTCTTTCACTGTTTTCATGGGCTTTTCCTGAAGAATTCCTTTCTTGAAAGAGATTAGCTCTCACTCACACACAAATGTTGGTACCAGTCAGCATGTGAGGGAGCTAAGTTTCTACATACAAAACCCACTTTATTACATGAATGTGAATGTTATATGACTGATTGATGTGTAAGCCCTAATGTCATTGTTTGGGTCAGTAGTGAAAGCGTTATTTAGCTGTTGACTTCTGCCTGTAAAATCTTAGCCCTTGAAAAAGCAATGGATTACTTTAATTGTAATTTCACTAAGAGCCTTTTTTTTTTGTTTGTTTGTTTCATTATTTAACTGAATCTCTTTAATAACAATATGTACATTTTGACTAAGGAGTAATGTGAGAAGGGCTGAATTAATAAAGCTACTTCTTTTAGGGTGAATCTTTCTTGTATTCTTTATAAGGTAAATTAAAACTATTCTTTTTGTGACTAACCAGGAAACATGTCAGCCATATGCAAGCAAATACTTTGCAACTGCTAGGTCTTAAGGGGATATATTTTCATTAGAAGTAGTCTTGTAGAGAGATACAGTATCCTGTTCTTGCTAAGAGCTGTATTGTGCTTCACAGAGATAGATGGGTGGTGCAGTAAAAGAGATCTGCCTGGCTGCGAAGGGGTCAAGTGAAATGATCACATAACACTGTGATGCATAGAGCGCGACTAAGGTCACTGAAGTGTCTGTGACACATCTAATCCCCAGAGGGATACAGGAAAATATCCAGAAAAGGATCTGTCTACCCATTCTACCACAAAACCTGGAAGCAGTGACTAACAGCAGAAGCAGCTGTAGCATCTCTTTGTTCCTAGTCAAAAGGAAGGCTGCTAAGGTGCACCTCCTTTTATCACCTCTCCTGTCCAGGTGAAGAAACATATTGATGTCTCTTGATGATACAGATTTCTTTGGGGTTGGAAACTTTGGAGAGGGAGAAAAAAGGAAGGAGAACATAGTCTGGCATCACTGCTTCTCTGCATGGCACCAGCCTTTTAGCTTGTGGCAACCCTTTGGAGACCACACAGGTTGGCAGTGGAGAGGCTGTATTGGCCCTATGAGCCCTCTTCCAGCCCCTTGTTCCAGCCTGTATCTCTACTAGATCCAGACATCCTTCTGCTGAGTTTATTGTGAGCGAAGTCAAAACACATTCCCCATCTTTCGGTGCTCTATTAAGACACAGGTAGTAATTTAAATAACCGAATGGAAACAGGTATTTCAAAAAAAAATGAGAATCACTGTTGTTTGGCAGTGTTCCACAAAAATTATGAGTTAAATCCTCCTTTCCTCACTCAGTGCTTCATGAAATTGATGTCTGTATTTAAGAAGTGGTTTATCAAATAAGACAGCCACACATTTCACATGTAAGTTGTGCTTAAGCAAAGTATTTTCTCTCTAAAGGGTTATATTCTTCTTTAAGAAAATACCCGAGTTAAAAATCAGACTCTCTTGAAGTCAGTGAGAACTGTCTTATTTTAAGTGTGCCAAGATTTCTCATGAATTTCCCTTCATTCAGTCAAACAACTTGCAACAGGGAGTAAGAAAGTAATTTTCTAGGGAAAAGGATAGGAAGTGAAAATAAGAATTTTCGTCTTATTGTAACAACTTGGACGATCATAAGAATTTAATTATTCATCTCTCAGAAGGACTATAAGGTTCACTTCCACAGTTTGGAAAAGATAACCCAGCAGGGGTCATGCAAGATCCTGTCTACTGTAATAACAATTTCCAGTGACATTATCACCTAGGTATGGGACTTTCTTTAAAAACAAGGAATGATATTTGTAATTCACTGTTGTGAACACAGTGGTACATCTGTTACATTTATGACATAGACATGAAATAAAACTAATCCTGACCCACTGAAGGGACATTCAATAGATGGACTGCATTAACGAAACCAAACAAATAAAAAGATGTGGCTGTAGCATTACCATGCACATGTCCCCCTTAAAGCCTGTTCAGTTTAGATGTTCATTACTAATTATGCAAAAAAATGTTATATTCTGTTAACACTTCCATTTTCTTTAATGAGTTGTGAAGAAAGATTCCAATCCTGTAATTAGCTGGGGGAAATGAACTCCAGAACTCTCAAATTAAACACTTAAAATATTTTCCAAAAATACTGTCGTTTATAAATACATTTTTTATTCTCACTCTAGCCCTTTCTCCTTCCTTTTGTTGACTGAATAATTCCTATTCATTTTGTCCCACCCTTCAAATTCTTCACATATCCTGTACTATGTAGCACTGTCTGATTGCCCCAGTTGAGCTTCATCTTCAGTAGTTCCCCAGTGCTGATGTATCAGAGGAAGTTGAGGGGCCACATTCCTGCTGCCATTGCCCAGTGCAGCACAGGCTCTGAGGTGTGAGGTGGTGCTGGTGATAGCAGCATGTTTGCACAGCTGGGCAGCCCCCACAGCAGCCCCCACAGCAGCCTGATGCCAGGTGATGCAGGTCAGTCAGCATGGAGCAAATGACAGTGATAGCTAAAATAAAAGGCAGTTTCCCCAGAAAGATGGCATGCAGTTCTTCAAACATTCTTTTAAGCAGCTGTGGGAGACCCACAGCATACTGAGGAACATTCACAGCCTCAAAGCTACTTTGTGGCTCAAAGGCCATCCTTAAAAAGCATTATTGTCAGAATGAGTTTGCACCTCTTTGTGCCATTTCCCTCCTGGTCTGTAGGAATGCCATCAGTAGCCTGTGTAAACTATAGACTTCAGAGGTCTGGGAAAATGTTGAGCGCAGTGTTGATGTCCTCCCATCCTAGAAATAAAATAAGCAAATGAGAATAGCAGATTAATTCAGATTTTCGTGTATCCTACCCAAGTTTTCTAGTCTTTTATCAGGTTTTGACTTAAACACAAGCATTTGGGGAGATTAATGAATTTTCATTTAAAGTCAGAAAACCCCAAATTTCGGTAACTTCCTATAGAATTGCAATTATACAACAAACTTCTGGTACTCTCAGACTTTTGGGGATGAGACAAACTTTCCTAGGGAAATAAAGTAAAATAGAAGGAAATCTAGTGGTGAAGAGGTGATTTCACTTCTTGGCCTTTTGCCCTGACTGACCATTTCAGAGTCTTGAAGTATTTGCTTGAAAATGGGCAGGGAATACAGACTAGTAAGAATAAATGCAGGAGAGCAGCTGTGAGATGGAGAGGCAGCAGATGCTTGTCTACACAAGCAGTTAATTCAACATGGAAAAAAAAAAATGAAAGGAAGGAAGAATATTCTGAGCTTAGTGAAATAATTGTCCTGGAGGTTATGGGAGGTAAACATACCTTTTATAGGCATATTTATTGCCATTCTTTTTGTGAGACTTGCCCACTGAAAAGGTTCGCTTTACTGATGCATTTTCCCCCTTTCCCTTTTCAAATAATACCCTTTCTTTAAGCATTTCCTTCTCAAGAAAATCTAATGTTTTAAATGTTCCTCATTGTTTGCTTGCAAGAGGTACAACCAGAGACTTCAGATTATTTGTATACTGCAGAAGGAGGAGAAGATTTTAGAGATCTTGCTTTATGGCACATGGTTTCTCTCCTCTTTATCATGGCAAAATGCCAACAGTGTTGTTCTTTGCTCTTGCATGTTAAATGTGTATTGAATGGTACTTATCCTAAATGGCTCTATACACATAAAATTGTGCCTAGGTTCCTGAAACTTTATATGAATAAACCCCACAAGGAAGTTGCCTTTATGCTCTGGAATAAGTCTATTTTGGATGAAGATAGGTTCAAGAAAAAATTTTATTGTCTTCCTATGGACTTTTCACACCCCAGGACATGGGATATTCAGAACTGGGGTGTTAGTCTGTGCCTAATTAAAACAGAAAAATTAAAATAATATTTTAACTTTATTTTCCAGAAACAATTACTGATCTAAATAGTGGATGTGCCTTACCTGCATTTCTTCCATACTACGGTTAAAATCCTAGCAGCTCTGACAGTTTCACACAATTTAAATGGAATGTACATCTCTGTTATGACATACAATATTGTTTTTCAAAGTCTTAAAAATTAAGCTCCATCAATGCTAAAGGCATCAAAGACCAACTGTTCCCATGGAGAGAAAAACAAGCTTCTGCTTACCAAATTCATGTCAACGAATGCAATCACATACTCCATGCATTAGCATAATCCACAAAGTAGAATTGATCTACAATTTCATTCACAAACAGGGTTTTTTAAAGTATGATTGCTATTTTTATGTTTTGTATTATAGTTGTGTTTCAGGCCCTGGTTTTGTTTCCAGTAGATTGTATCATGTAATATCAGCAAAGATACAGTCCTTGTACTGCCATGCATCTCAGGGCTCCAGACGACACATGTAAACAACATGTGTCTCTTGTAAAGCTGCCCATCTGAGCCTGTAGCTAATCTGTTCTAGCATGGGTGTGTGTAGGTAAAAGGAAAAATGCATCTATGTGAATTGTGTACCCATATGCAATGAGTATGCATATGCCCATTCTGCCCATATCTGAACATTTGTGATTATCGGTTCCCGAATATTCTGGGAAGACTTGAGAAAGATATGCAATCTATCCATGTGATAAAGCCATAACTATTGTTGGGTAAATACAAAAATAATATCCATATAATCATATTTAAAATAAGCCATAATAACAGGATGTGAGAACAAAAAGTGGCCTCTCTTCCTGCCATCATTTACAGTGATGCCAGCCAGAGGCTGCCTTTGAAGACTGTCAGTGTGCAGAGACTATCCATGGAGGCAGGGACTATCGCTGCTGCTACCCTGGTTTCAGATTTCAACCACTATACACTTTGTCTACTTCTATGCGGTACAAAATGACAACCACAGTAATTTGTTCCTCAGTGTTTATCAGAGGCAGTATTAGGTAAGGGAGAGGTTAGAATCTGCAGGAATTTTTTTAGGTACTGATGAGCTCAACAGAGAGGACAAGTTCCCTGGGAGGTTTGGTCACATTCAGTAGCATTTTCCTGGGTAACATATGCACTAGCATCATGTGTTACAGACTGTTGTTTAGCCGTCCGTTACTCAGGGCAGAAGCAAGCAATACAGCTGCACCTCTTGGCATGGGTTCAAAGGGCCTTGGTTTCATATTAGTTGAATAGAAAGGTCAATAAGAGGTGAGAAACAACTGAATGCTAATAAGTAATAAAGGCACGAGAGCTGCAAATGTTTGACCTATCCCTTCTGATGTGATGTTGATCTGAACTAGAAGAGAAATGTCAAACCCTTCTCCACCCAGAGATCTAGAAATGCTTCTGATGTGTGTCAGTAAAAGATAAGAATTAGACCAAGAATATATTAGCAGATGCCACAGGGAATAAAGAACAAAAGCATAAACAATGCAAGAACAATAGATACTCTGTGTCAGTTATAAATAAGATATGCATATTTGGCAGAGCATATTCTGCTTATGTCCACTCCTCCAGGGCAGTCTGGGTGCTTCTCCTCTTGGGAGGAGAGGTTGGGTACAGTGAGATTGCATGAGGGTAAGGTGACAGGTTCATGGGACTGCAGCTGTGTCTGCATGTGAAAGGGTAGAAGGAAGGTCTGAAGATTTGCACTACACAAATGTCCATCCTATGTATATACTTACTGTCCTTCATCTTTTACCCTTAGAGCACCCAACTGGATCCACAAAGGACTTCAGGCATCATGCCATCATTTCCAATTAAAGAATGGATCTTCAAAGCCATTATGTAACCCTCCAAAGGCAGCTCCCCTCCACACATATTTTCTTTCCTGTACTTTATGTTTTACCCATTCGACATGTGTGTACAGCTTGACTTTACACTTGACAAGAATTGCCCCTTCTGTATTAGTCTTTGATCTCAGATGAATCAAATCAGCTTAGCACATCTATGCATAAAACCTTGCAGTAACTGCAATCAGATAGCAAAAGGACAGATAAGGGAAATCCTGTAGCCTGAAGGTTAAGGGACATTTTCATGACTAAGCAGAACTGCTTCTGCTGCAGACATTATTTCTGTAATTAATAACCACTGAAAAAAAAATTGTCAGAAAAGACTAATAGGAAACTCACCTGAGACCACTTGCTGTTCTCCTGAAACGTGAGGGTTTGCTTCACATCCTTGCTCCACAGCCTGACAGAGGAAGTATTTGAACATGTATCTATCTCTGATATTCAAGTGAGCATATTAATCACTGAGCTGTCTGATTTTTTTTCCTTTTTGTTATTTAGAGCGACTGACTACAGACCAGCTTTCTGATGTATTGGAAGTCAACCAGTGGGGATTTGGACTAAACAAACCTCTTTCTTTTCCTTTCTTCTTCCCTGACAGAAAGGGCTTCTCCATCTTCAAATGAGCTAGGAACATAGTGCATTTGATAGAGATTGTTCCTTTGAAGTCGATACTAAATTGAGGACTGTCTACAATATTCAAGTTGCATTACAAAGGAAAAGGCTTTTGCAGAAATACTTAGAGAAGCAGTGCTTTTGCTGAAATGTTCTCAATTAGACTCCTGCCACATCAGGATCAGGATGGCAATGTTTGCTGCTGTAAAGCCAGTGAGAATCATCCATTTTTAAATGTATTGGTTTTAGTCTTACCTGTGCTTTGCTCCACTGTATGAAAAGGGGATTTTCATTCTTTAGCCTTTAAATATTAAAAAAGAGGGGAAAATTTACTTCATTCAGTAATTCCCAAAGATTTTCTATTTCAGTGTAATAAAACTTAAGGGGATGAACATGCTCAATCTTAGCTAAAATCTCAACATTATGTTTTAATAAAGATGCTGAAGTAATTGTGACTTCAAGCCACTATTCACAATGGATAACATTTCCAGGGGAAACAGGAAGGGAGTTTGGTTGATGGTTTTGATTTAGCAGACTTCTTTGGTGGGAGACAGGCAAGGGAGACAGACAGATGAGATAAAGCTTCCAACTGGATCCCCCTGCCAGACTGGCCGCTACAAAGAGAATTTATGCTGTCCTGACACTGTAAAGATTAGCTTGCCAGTTTCATTATAATTGATCATGCAATACACAAATGGGGGTTTCCTTTTCTATTTTGTTTTTCCCCAATATGAGGGGAGTAGCCTGTAAGCACAAGAGATGTCTGTAAGAGCCACTGGATTTTCAATTTATGTCAGGAAAGTAAGTTTACCAGGATTAAGGAATCTTATGATAATTTAAATTACTTTCTTTCTAGGTCAAGCAAATGTTATATGACACATCCTTCCTTGAAAACTAAGTTCTATATAAACCTTTAACTTTAGGCTTTAAGTTTAAATGTGTATAGTCACACATATTAATTGCATGCATATATCCAATTCAGAGGTGTGCTTGAATACGCTTGTTGCTGATATGCTGGATTTATGGCAACTGGACCAGAGGGGCATGAAATCTTGCTTTTTGCATTCCCAAAGGGACTGAAATGTTTCTACTGTTAAGTAGTCTTGTATGCGTCACCATTAGTGATCCCCCTAATTTATTTCTCTGTGTGTGACAAATGACCTCCTGAATACCAGTGTGAAAGCTGTAGCCCTAATTCACACAAGACTGGTAATGGGACAGGAAAATTAATGAGTTTGAAAGTCCTCTCTTTGCTTTTGATATTCTTGGGCTCACTCAGTTCATGGTGTTTCTACAATTTTGTGGCTTCTTCACCATGTTAGAAAGTAAGAAAAAGTTATTTTGCAGAGTAAAATGTGTTCCAGACAGGCCCCTGAATTACACTGTTCAGGGAAACAGAGCTGCATCGCTGACAGACCTCTTGTACAAAAACCTCAAGCAGACTGTCAACACTCCTCCCCTGTCAAGTCCTTGTTTTGAATTCTGTCATTCCTATTATAGGAAAGGGAAGAGAGAAAATAGAGAGGTGTGGAGACCACTAGAAATCATCCTTTATGGGGCTGAGAGTGATAGTGCACTTCCTGCTCAGGAGGAAAATCCTCAAGAGAAGCAACTTGCCAGTCTGGATCTAACCTTGTGCTCAAGAGTCCTGGCCGGAAGATATGAAGAGGGCAGATAGAAGTGGGTTGTAGGGTTTAGAAGAGCACAGGGGTATCTAGGAGACAGGTGACATATCTCAGCCCCCCCGTCCTGGTCCATATGTTTGTTAGTTAAGGCACTTGCAGATGGACTTACTGGAAGCCTGAATTTGTGTTGGCCTGCCACTTTCCATGCACATACTCCCCTTTGCCCATTGCTCAAGGCCAATAACCCCAGGGAGCCAGGACAAATCAAGGGGTTCCTTCTTGTCACACCCCTGTCACATCCAGATTTTCTGCCTGTCTTACCCGTTGCAGTGGTCACTAGTAAACCTGATCATGGCTATGGCTGCATCTGGCACAAACTGCTCACTTCTGTGGCTCTTCTGTTAAGTATGGCTGCCTGCTCAGGGAGTGGAAGTGCTGTCCCACGGCTATGGTCAAGCTGCTACATGCAACGTGTAATACACCCTCAAATAGTCAGGCACATAGGCACAGAATTAACCTTTGCAGGAGTAAAACTCAATTGTTCCAGGGCTGACAGAAAGGGAATTCGATGAGTGAGCAGACATGGGTGGAATGGTTTCATTTCAAAGCCTGGATGGAGAAAGACAAATACCTTAGAGCCATGTACCATACTTACTCTCTTTATAGTGCCATATTTTCCAAGGTGCCCTATTTGACCCCAACTTGTTCTCCAAGGTGGGGTTTATAGATTATCCCTAATACACATAAATAATAGATCCTCTACCTGAATGCACAGGGTCTCCCTGCATGTAAATTTTACCACTTAAACCAGCAACCCTCTGTGCCTGAAAAACAGACACTGAAATGGAAATGTCAAAATTCTTTTTCTTCAGAAAGAGAAAACAACATTTCTATTTTAGAAGAATGCATTTAAAAAAATATCTCTTCTAGTTTGACATTATCTTGTTGCTATCCACAGCAGAAGTTAAAAGTGGCTGTTATCCAGTGACAAACAAGTAGGTTACTGAAATTACTGGGGCTTTAGCATTCCAGCATGCCTGACACTAAGCCTGATTTCTGTTCTTAAGATAAAAATGCTTGATATGCTTCTATAAAGTAACAGGGAACTCTCCTATTATCTTCAGATTATAAACATATGCAGATTGTAAGCATTTAAAGAAAAAAATCTGTAGACGGTCTGGAGAGAGACGACTACAAAGTATTGATTATAGCTTATGATTCTCCTCTGCTTCATTGCCCTAATTCTGTAATTCTTAAATTGAATATTTTGAATAGCTTCAGAATGTCATACCCATTTCTAGGCAAGGAGTCAAGTCTAATTCTTATTACTGCAGTCATCTACTTCATAATGGCTAAAGCCTTGATGAAACTGGGCAGTATGCACTGTACTTACCTACAATGCATAAATTCGGCAGAAAAAGGAAGCAGTTAGCTTTCCAGCACTATCTGCTTGGCGCATACCTTCAAAAAGAAAGTATAAAGAAAGGAGACAAGCAAGAGCTGAATTTATTATCTTGATTTTATACGGATCAGCCCTTGGAAGGACTGAATGGCAGTGAAATCGAAACTCATAAACAGAGCATGAACAAAGGTTCATCCTATAAGCTGTTTATTTTGGGTTTTGTTTGCAGTTCTTGTGAATACAAAATTAAAACACTAAGCAGCTGTCACCTCCTGTTTGTGGCTTAGAACAGAAGCCCAGCAAACCCCAGAATTTTACATAGCTCCACATCAAAAGCATAATTCAAACCTGTTCTGATCTGAACAACACTCACTCGTTCCCCAAAATACTGAGGCAAATGGGGCAAATATTACTTCCAGGTTTTCTGTTGGCTTTGTAAATTTGCTGTACTGATAGCATCATGAATGTTTTGGGTTATCTCCTCTTTCTATAGCACAGTCTAAAATCCTTAGCAGATCCTCTCCATTTCTCATTCTATTTGTAATTTCATTTTTAATTTAAAGCAACCGAATTGCTGTCTACCTTTCTTCATGTTTTTGAAAAAGACTGTGACTAACTCACAAACTCATTGATATTTTGGAATAAAATCTTTAAACGGGTAAGTAAGGACCCTGTGATCCCTATATTGCTTCTGAACGTACCTAAATTTACCTTTAGGTAAGTACCTTTTAGGTACTTACCCTGTACCTTTCTTGTTTCTGTCGTGGTTTAGGCCGTAAATCAGCCACGCAGTTTGCTACATGAAGAATCGAAAGAATGCAACTCCCACAGGTTGAGATAA